>JABUQX010053007.1:0-47500 GCA_015478945.1 Trachelipus rathkii
ATAGAGCTATATATTGACCCTAGTAGTTACGATAGGTATATAGTAATATAATTTAAACTATTATGATATTATATAATTATAAAGTAATTAGTTTTCCCTTAATACACTTGAATTAAGGTGACTTATATATTAGCTATACTCCGTAGAGGTAATATTATATATAATATTATATTACGGTGAGTATATATATCTTCCTACTAGTAGTAATTAATAATTTTATTTGTAGTAGGAAAAAAATAGAGATAAATAATAATTTAGGTTCTTTTACATTTTTTTCTCCTATATATTAGAGTTATCGAACACATGAAATTCTACACAAAAGCTTATTAGGTGCCTAGAGTACTGATGATTTATCTTTTTTTTTAAATCATATTTCTTAGTGAAATAATAAATTTATATAATTATAAAAAAATATATAATTAAATATTAAGTGAGGGTTATGATTCACGTTATAAAGTATACCAGGAAATGTTGGCTTCACAATGTAACTAAATTTATATAACTTTAAATTATCTTTAATTTGTACTTACTTAGTATTATCAAACTAGTTTGAAATAACGGCTGTGACAACTTATTTAATTTATAGCTTATGGTTTGAAATAAAAGAATAAATAACCTACCTTAAGTTGAGGGCACAGTAGACGAAAGTGTCTTTGACACTCACTTTATTACACTTCAAATAGACAACTTCAGCTAGCTCTATGAGCAATATTTTCCTCTGAAAGCATACCATATCTGGAGATACGTTATATCATTACCATCATGTAAGCTTATTCATTTTTTCTCTATATCATAGCACTCATAAATATATAATCTTCAGAGCTAAGTATGTATATATCATATATATATAATTTTTATTTTAAATAGATATAAATAGGTAGAATTCAGAATAAGAAGCTATGTCACCACACTATATATTTATCTATATCTATACAGTAGAATACCCAATCCTATTATATGGTTTTCTACCATTCTACGGTAACTTCAACAAGTCAAATTTTCTAGGACTCGTTCTAGATGACTATTATTTTCATTTTGTAATTACTAAGGTTATTAATATTGTAAAATATTTTATATTTCTTTTTCTAGTCATATTGTTATCGTTACGTATTGAATTTTTTTTTCTCTAAACATCGTAAAGCTTTTTAGAAGTATCTGTGTGAGCCTAATCTGAAGATCATATGGCATATATATAGTATTATATAATCGCATAGCATGACCTTTATAGACCTGTTATATACGTATATATCATCTCGCCTATCTAAAATCTATATTGTATAGGCAGTTACAGAACAAATATGCCTAGAATTCAAATGTGGTTAAATTGAAAATAGCCCTATATATAAATTTATACCGTATAAGTATATTGAATAACTGGATACTTAATAAGTCATGCTAGGTCGATATATCTGATTATTATTGGATCCAGGCCTACCACAAAACACATTGAGTACATTATACTACATATAAATATATCCCTGTTAATATACCTATATAATCGCTACAAAATACATCTGAGGTACTGACCTTATATAAGTACCAGAGTGATCGAGAATGCTCGCGCACATGGACGAGGATCAATAAATATTCGAGTCTGTGAATCTCAATGTAAACGGATCGAAGGTCTATCTGCAACCGGCTAGATAGCACCCCCACAGTATTTTCACCTTATAGGCAACAGAACGTTAGAAAGCGCCATCCTGTTGAGAACTGTGCTCGAATCTCCCAATGATGTACTGCAGTAGCCGTAGAGTTCTTTGATGAGGACTTAAGCGCAGCCCTGTTGTTTTTCCATTAAGCAACTGTCCGTGTTTAATACTATGAAAACAGTATTTATAAGATCTCTTGTCTGCTCACATAATACCTGTTTAAAATGCCATTTAGTGACAGATAATCCGGATGCAGCAGTGCCTAATAATTCGACAATAACGAAATTAATCACCCGTTTCCGGGAAAACGGTTCTGTTGCTGACAGGAAGAGAGTCGGCAGACCTACCAATTTGACTACGCTAAACTGGCGGAGGTTCGGAAACTGATGCTGCGTTCACCTACAAAGAGCCTGCGGAGACTTTCAGTAAACTTCCAGTTGCCATATGGAAGCGCCCATAAAGCGATGAAGATGTTAAAATTTCGTCATATCATGTTCGCTGTGTTCAGGAATTGAAGACACCCAGATCAAGAGAAGCGCAGGGCCTACTGCAGATGGTTTCGCTCTTTGTTGACAATCGTGGATAGCAGAGCTTGACCGTGTCTTCTTTACAGATGAAGCGGGGTTTCATCTTAGTGGATACGTGAACAGCCAAAACACAAGAATATGGTCTACCGAAAATCCCCACGCTTTTTAACACGTGCATATGAACGACAAGCTAAATACTGTTCAAGAATAAACAATCGTTGCTCTTGGGAAAACAGCATCCTCACCCGTCAAACAACTCTACGCTACTGAGACGTCATAGGAGCACAGCCAATCACAATGACGTTTGCGTGTGTTGCAGGTAATACATGTGCTGCTATCTAATGGTTGCAGATAGACCTAATCCGTTTACCACTAAAAATTCAACAGACATCGATAATTATTGAATTGAGTGGAATCGCGTACTTCTCTGCATTCCACTTGTAATAGTATTAATATATAATACTATATCTCATACAATATATACGATTAAAAATTCTATCAGATCCTAAATAGAAATTTATCTTAAAATGATTTGTACATATAAAGGAAGCAAATTTTTAGGTAGAGAGTTTCATGTATATGATCTCTAGGCTAAACACATATATAGAAATGTACCTCTATAATACTATATATATATATATATATATATATATATATATATATACATATATATATATATATACTATATCTATGAGATATATAGTACGAGGATACTCAAACATAAACTGCAAGTACTCTTCTTGCTATATATATATATCTTTGTTAATTAATATATATATATATTATTGAGAATATAATATTTATTATCTGAATTTAAAACAAGTATTAATATCAAAATCTTTTTAGTAAATGAGGATTTCTATACTATCACTTCAAGACAAATATATATATGTCTAGTCTCATAATATATCCTTCGGTCAGGCAGTCGTTTCCACTCTAATGCCGTTGTATATAATTCCGTTTGGAGGGGGGAAAAAATTTTTATTCTTTACCACATTTTTTCGTATCGTAAATCGTCTTCAACAATAGATAAACTGTATTACAACGATATTCTACATAAAGCTATGTACGTCTCCACAATCATATGTGTGGCACGCCAGATTACGTAAATTAATTATTGTACTATACTATTACTCATATTAAGTATTAGTATCTATATATAGTTAGACTTACTAGGTATTATACTACAATGTTAAATCAATATACAATATAATATATTATTATACTTTATACTTAAAATTAATAATATATATATAGCATAATATTATACTATTATATATATATATATAATATATATCAAGGGCGGTCCGATCGGTTATCAATTCCTCCATAGCGTGGTTTGACTATCTGAACATTTCCGCACCTACAAATTATATATTATAATAATACAAATTTTCTTACCTTTTTCCTCAACACAAAGTATCTTTATAATATATAAACTTATATCATCATAATATGTACCTAAGTATATATTATGTTAGAACAATATATATAATTATATATATATATATATATAAATATAATATATATATATAATATATAATATAATATCACTTATATATATATATTAATAAACTATACCTATATAAAATATTATATATATATATCTAACAATCTATATTATCAGATGATACAGTTATTATGAAATAACTAGAAAGATTATGAGTTTTAGGTATATATATACTTACAAAACTTTTATTAAATATTATGAATTTATTATTGAATATAATGTTAGAGTAAGAATATCCATCACTATTAGTAAACTTATAGTAACGACTATCAATCGTCCAACTAGACCTACTAAAATATCACTATATACTATATATATTATATATATATATATATATATATATATATATAATTATATTATAATATATCAGAGTGTCTAAAGCTGACATCATGTAACCGAGAACGGCAGCACCTACAGTAAAACAAATTATATATTTGGAATAAGCGGAAAACTCTAAAGAGGGGTTTTTAAATTTTTTTTTCCATTTATTCGTCGGAAATATTTAAAAAAAAAAAAATTCCCCATTTAGGGGTCTCGAGCCGACGGGGACAGAGGGGGGACGAAGTCTCCCCATCGTCACCGGGAGGCCGAGACCCCGACTCACTGCCATCTTTGCGGTTACCCTATGGTATCCTATTAGTTAAAAAAAAAGAATACACTTTGTATTACTTGAACTAACTGAATATCATAGGGTAAACCGCAAAGATGGCAGGAGTCGGGGTCTTCGGCCTCCCGGTGGGACGATGGGGGGGACTTCGTCCCCCTGTCCCCCCGTCGGCTCGAGCCCCCTAACAAATGAGGAATTTTTTTTTAAATTTATTTCCGACGAATAAATGAAAAAAAAAAAATTTTAAACCCCTCATTAAAATTTTCCACTGATTCCAAATATATAATTTGTTTTACTGTAGGTGCTGCTTTTCTCGAGTTACATGATGTCAGTTTAGAACACATGACATATATATATATATAATATAATATATCTATATATATATATATATATATATTATATATATATAATATTATATATATAATATATATATATATATATATTATAATATAATTATATATATATATATATATATATATATATATATATATATATAATATATATATATATTATATAGTATATATATATATATATATATATATTGTAAAAATAATTTAAATTTTTTAATTTTTTTTTTTTTTTTTTTTTTAAAAGTTCACACCTCACGGCATAGCCCTATTCACGAGGGAAAATCTAGGTAATTTCTACCTAGGATCCGAACTAGGATTCGAGCCCGCGACCCTGCCATGCGACTCCGTCGCTCTACCGTTTGAGCCACGGTAGCGGCTGTTACTTGCCTATATAAGTATGAAATTAATTGAGAACATCAGTTTCTTTTATTTAAAAAGAAAATCGGCTCGCCATTCTTTGAAATTTTTCAATAACTTTCCGATTAATATCACAAATATTAATGATAAAATCCTTTTCTACTGAGAGCATTGCTAATGCCGAAAGTCTATCCTGCCCCATTGTATTTCTCACAAAAGTCTTAATCCTTTTTAATGTAGAGAAACACCCCTCAGCTTCCGATGTTGCCATCGGGATGGCTATAAGGACTTTGAATATTTTTACGTATTCACTGAATGTCTCTTCCAATTTACTTTCACTTATGAAATCAAGGAAAGCTACAACTCCGGCCAACATGGAGATTTGACATCCATTGTGTTTCATCGAGATGCTAAATTTTGACACGCTGAGCGCTAATTTGGCAAATTGTTTCGTATTTACAAATATAAAGAAAAGCAAGCGGTTGCTTTTCAGCTGCAACCACAAGTTGTAGGTATAAAACGTTTACGCAGACATATTTGCACACACATTCCTCTCGTCTAAAATATATATATATATAGGGAATGGGTTGTAAAGTGTGTGCAATAATCATATTGAATGATAGCTATTCATTTAACGTTTTTTTTCATTAAATAATAAATCACTGGAGTGTTATTATTAATAAGATGCAATTTAATTTCTTTAATATTTAATCCTTTTAAAAAAATTAAGGAATAAAAAATAATAAATAGTTGCACACTAGCTGCTAGTTGTATAAAATGGTGGTTGCCCAAACCTGTAACCTAGGCCACGAAGCCGCCCCTGATATGATAAATATAAGTATATTATCTATTATATAGTATTATTAGTATATATATATATATATATTTATATATATATAATATATACCTATATTTCACAATATTATATATAATATAACGGTTGTATTTTATTTAAAGATTATAAATTTATAATTATACAATAATAATATATATAAATCAATTATTATATATAATAAATAATATATATAAATTAATAATATCAATATATATATAGTGATACTATATAATAATATAATAAATTAAATATATCAATGATACATGATATGACTCAAAGTGTATCGAGGATTATTATTATGTATTTATCTATTATTATATTATTATTATTGAGCTTATATTTACTCTTATTATTTATTATTAATTATTATTTATTATTATTCATTATTAATATTAATCGTCTCCACTCATAATACTTCTACTATTATTGAAAAAGTAATAAAGTTTTATTGCTATTATAAATACTAACTATCGCTACTAATAATATATTACCATTATATATTAAGATAATAATTTTTTTGAATGAAAATTATAATTTATATAATATCAGATATACCTTTATCTATATAATAGACAAAAGTTGTAAATATTTATATATATATATCATATCAAAAAATATATATCTATATAAATTAGTACATTTTAAATAATATTTTACTTATATTAATTCTCTTCTATTATTAATTAAATATCATATTAAATATTATATAATAATAAGTTATATAATATTGATAATAAATAGTAATAAATATTATATTACGACAAACCGAACTGAGTACCATCGAAAAAACTTTATCTTCACTAAAAAAACTCACTATAGTAACACATAACCTCCTGATTGAGTGAACCATGAGATAAATTAATCAAAGGAAAACCGGGCTTTTGTCCTTAAATTAACACCAAACTAATCACAAAAACTGAAATTCTGTCATTCACTTTCTTATATTCAACAGCAAGTACTTTACATGATTCTCTCTCAAAAATGTGTTAACTTTATCAACGTCCTTAGCCTGACATCCTTGTAGTCTTCGGAACTCTAGTTATCAATCTAAAGGTTTTATAAGCCCTTATTCTATCTTGCTTTTATCCAGCAGAGTTGATATCGATAAATGCGTAACATTAATTAAATACAGTAATCTCGAAGTATGAGAGAACAGTATAAAAGAGATGAGAGAGAGTAGGAGAGAGTAGATAGAGAGAGTGAGATGAGAGAGATGAGAAAGATGGGAGGGTGAAGAAGAGATGGAAGAGAGGATGGAAGAGAGAAGAGCACAGAGAGAGAGAGAGAGAGAGAGCAAGAGAGAGATAGAGATTGAAAGATAGTGGTAAAATGATAAAAACAATTTTTTTCCATTTCTTTTCCAGTCAGTTTCCAGCAGTTTTTCCACGTGTTTTGGGTAGGCTTGGGCCGAGGCCCGTATGCGTTCGGAAACATCATTCTTTACCTGTGGTATGTGTGGTGATGCGACCTGATGGTACGAAACGGAATGACTATGTTTGGCTGTCGGTGCTGGTGTATTACATATTCATCACCTATATGGCTCGTCTCGAGGTTGCGCTATTCTCAGGAAAAGTGCTATTCAATCTTTATTGTATTCTATATGACCACTCCAAGACCTAAAGTCTGGTATCCAATCCTATATTCGATATCACTCGCACCATTTTCAAATGTGCAATAACCATTCAGTATTTCTCTCTCTTCTCTCTCCATATATATATATATAGATACTAACTCTTTCCACTTTTCCCGAGTGAGAACCCTTAGGTTTATAGTACACCTTATTTTAATCAATAGTCGACCAATCTTAGTTTTGAACATAAAAAGGAGAGCAATTTGACTAAATAGAATCATTTAGTTATGGGTAATTCTATTAAGTTAATATAAATTTCAGCTGTATTATTTTTATATAAAGTACTAATATTTCGTACTGTATATTTTATATATTTTCTTTTTCCAAAAGAAATCTGGTTTCTACAAATGGCATAGAGAAATATTTAAATTCTATATATATATATATATAATGGTCGGGCCATAATCGCTCTATTATAATATATATACTATATTTCTAAATATTTATGTTACTTTTCTGAGATTGGACACGCCAATTTTCTATCAAAAATTTTACTATATATATTATTCTATATATTTATGTTTTATTATATTGGATTCCATGAAGAAAAAGGAGTAGGGCATATATATATATATATATATATATACAACTAGAAACTTTATTACCTTTGAGAATGAGTTATTCAAGCTAATATATATAAGGCCTTATAATTACCTGTGATATATAAATAATAATTTCCCTTATATTATATATTTTCGCCTAATAAGTAATTGAAATATATATTATTATCCTATATTATTATTATTATCTAGTTTAGGGCATAGGTAGATATATTTATGTATGCTTATATATAGCCTCATACAAGTCTTGTAAATATAAATGTAAACCAACATACAAATAGATAATTTTAAATTATTTCACTTACTTATATATATATCTCTATACTCTTTTACGGTATCTACATTACTAAATAGACTATATAATATTTCATTATATTATAGAGTCCTTTTATATCCATATAATCATATATATTACTAAGATTTACATATTTATAATTACTAATTAATAAGTGAAACAAATTAATAACATAAGTAAAATTGAGTACAATTCACGTAAATATAAGTTGCGGCATATTTTGTCGAGCGATTTACAATTATATATCTATGCATCTTATAGTTAATTCGTGTTATGCTTTCTTCGAAGGCTTTCACAAGTATGAAAACTTTCCGTAACCGGCATAAATCTAAAGATAATTTTATTCTTGGTTCGCACAGCACTCAACGCCAATCCCCATTCAATGTTAGTTACCACTCTTTGAGAGTGAAGTATAAACTTATGGTGCACACGAACCTTACGAGCTCTTTTTTCTATAAATTCGTTTTCACCGCATTATTTCCGCGCTCTACCCAAGCATAGGTGAGACTATTTTGAACCTTTTTATTATATTCACCTCTCATATTTGCGCACCATTGATGTAGCCACTTCTTGGTCTTATTTTGTACAAAACTTGAGAAACCTTACATTTAGTCCTTGTCTAAATCATTATATATATTATATAATATATATATATATATATGTATAGTATATATATATTATATATATATATATCTATATATATATATAATATATATTATATATAATGTATATATATATTATATATATATATATATATATATAACTCATATATATTATATATAACTATATTGAGTGAGAGAATTATCATGTATACACTAGTCTATATTATAATGATTTATATATTTAGATTTATATACTATTATATTTATTATTATACTACTAATACTATATATATATAATAAAATTATATGTATAATGAAATACTAGACACATTAATAACTGTTCTTAGATCATAAGATATTAGTATCTTACTCTATATACTATATATAATACTATACTCGTTAAATATTACTTGAGAGTATAGTAGGTAATACAGTAGGATAGATCTATATCTGACTAATATAGTATATATATTGGAAACAATTGTGACTGAAACCTGATGACAACACTCTGAACTTTTTATCACACAAGTGCCTGACATTAATTACTCTTATTTCTAGTACTTCTCGCCTACCACGAACTCTATATTAATCCACATATCCTACTTATATGTCCAATCATGTACCACCCACTCAACGTATCAAAGGCTTTTGATAAATATGATATATATAAATAATTATCACACTTGAGAATTCCAGTCAAATTGCAACTCTCTGTTATTCATTATACGTTTGCGAGTAATTTCTATGTACGCTATTCTGAATGACACTATATCTTACTCTTTCTCAACACAATATGGGAGTTCATGCAATAACTTGTTTATTATTCAAAGGACAATCATACTCTGCTATATGAACTTTTACACTAACTTTCATACAATTTTACCTACTAGATACGTTAAGCTTATGGCCTATAATTTCCCAAATCTTTCTTACTATTCCTTACTACCTTTCTTATAAATAAGGCACACATTATTGTTTCAGCAATCCTTCTGGTAATCAATCAGCTCCAGAATGTTATAGATCGCTTTAAAGAATCTAATACCAGTGCGTTTAGGCAGTGCAGCTGCTACTCACCCCTTCGAATTCTACCCTTTTATACCATCATCGAACCTGCTGCTTTAACTCAGTGGCTATTATAGTGTCAGTAAATCTTAGATTCTAATTTCTTTTAAGCACTCTCAAATTCACATAGCATGGGAGTCTATTATTACAATACACTCTATTCCATCGGAGAACTATAGCTCTCCTAATCCAAGCTCACTAAATATAATCCTGGTCCTGCCTAGTAAACGTTCTGACGCAAAATAAGCATTGAAAACGACAACCAACTCCTTGTCTGAACCTAATAAATTTTCATCAATTTTAAGAGGACAAATTGTATTATTTTGGTTTAAAATCTAAATCTGATTGCACTCTGTCCTGGTATAGCATTTTTTCTGTACCTATAAACTTTAACCTTTCCTTCTTGCTTTCAACCCTATATCTATCCTCCTGTTGCTTTAGCCTTATTATTCTCCAAATTTTTCGAATCAAACCTCGATAGGAAGATTTGTATAATCCTTGATTCTTCTAAACTTACCACAGATCACTAAAATGGTTTTCGTGAAGAGATCTCTATTTGCTGGTCTTCTTTCCCTTTTATCTGACTCTTGATCCTCTCCTCTTCGTTATTTCGATGAATCCTTCATTATAGTTCTGATTATATCGAAAACCTTTGGTAAAATCTGACACAAATATTTCTGTGTTTCTATATTTCTCTCTTTGGCTTTCACAAGGATTTTCATTCAGGTCATTCTATAGCAGCTGTTGTAAATGGACACCTTTTATACCTTAAATCTTCTAATTGTGGTGTTTTTGTTCTTAAATTCTTTTCCTACATTTCACTAATAATCTTTTCTCTCCTATTTCATCACCTATCCACTCTTTAGTACTCCTATCAATCTGAAAGACATTCCAAACAACAAAATATATCCAATACTAGGAATTTGCCTTTGGGCACCTAAACTCTGATCTTTTATGAAGTTTCAATTGGGGTATAAGAAACATGGCTATTTTCGCTTTCACAATCTCGGTTCCTTCACATTTCTACCCGACATAATCTTCCATCCAACTATAACATCTTTTCGATAACAAAACTCAAATTTCCTCTCCCTTAAATATTATTAGTCTTTCTTTTACTAGCAGTCATTCTATTGCTATTTTCTTCAAACAAACATTGTACACAAATGTAGTTAAATCAATATTATTATTATTATTATTATTATTATTATTATTATTATTATTATTATTATTATTATTATTATTAATATTATTATAGATTAACATTTATTTATTATTATTATATCAATTATTAATAATATATATAATATTTATGAATCAGTGAAAAGTAAATAAATAACTAAACAAATAAAAAAATTAATAATAAAATAAATATAATATAAATATATAAATTAAATATATAAAATATATATAATAAACTAATATATATATTATATATAAATATAAAATACTATAATATATTTAATATATTATAATTAATTAATAAAATAATTATAATAATAAATATATAAATATATATATCTTAGTTATATATAAAATTAATCATTAAATGATTTATTGAATGCATTATAAAATCTCGTTTCTTTAATTTTGAGTCAATGAAAGGTTATGTAAAGTGAAATTATTAGATTTCAAATACTTTCACTGAGGAATGCTAAGATAGACTTATTCGTATTAACATATCACTTCTCATCCTACATTTTCATAACCAGATTTATAAAAAGGTTTGTTATTAGTATTCAGAAATCATTACTATAATTCAGCCATTTTCTAATGATACAATATAATATCTTCCTTGATTTCAATGTATCCATCTTAACATAACTGCTCACACCTTACATTTCTCTCTAATACTAACAATAATATCTTCCTTGATTTCAATGTATCCACCACATACACATACATCTATTTACCTTAATCTTTTTAATAATATCATTTCTATTAGAAAAAAGTAAAATAGAAATACAAAAAAATATCATAACTTATACAATCATTTAAACTACGAAATATAAAATTTAGTAGGCATTATATTGCACTTGATAATCACCTTTGATTTAACAAGCTAATAAAAATTCATTAACTGTGAAATAAATGAATTCCTTTGGAGTAATCTTTATTATTCGCCTACTGTAGGAGAAAGAGGTGAAGTTATAAAAAGAGACTAAAGAATATAAATTAGAAATTTATAAAAACATCATCTACATATATATTAACAATCATAGAATATTGTAATATGAGAAACTGTGGTTTTATCGCGTCAAATATTATCTTCTCTATTACCCACCAGAAACTCGACCCAACAGTGTATACACATTTCCACAGAAGACTAACAATCTGTCTACACCACATCTCATAATATAATTATATATATAATATATATAATATATATATATATAATATAATTATATTTCTAATATATATATAATATAAATTATCTAAAATTATATATATATATATATATAATATATATAATAATAATAATAATATAATAATATAATAATAATAAAAAAAATAAATAAATATCATAACTAAAATAAATCTATGACAGACCATTACACATGATAATTCAAGAACAATCAACAATACTATTTCAAAGATAATACCATTCATAAATGCTTGATTAAAAAAAACCATATAACTTCACACCAATATTAAGTAAAAAACAAAAAACCAGAAAAGAAACAAATTAGTGAGTAACAATATTTGAAAGCGCTCTCTAAATCTTTTAAATATGTCTGTCTTCGTTGTTGCTTCGTTAGTAATTTGAGTGGAGGCAAAAACGCAGGACACATATGTAATTGGAGCAGTTTAAAGTTAGACTCAATTCTTAATTTCTTAATACAAAAACTTTGTCTCTTATCTTTTTATAAGAGGTTTCTTTTTCACACCCTATTATAAACGTTGTTCTCTAACATCACTAAAAAACCATACTTTAAAAAAATTTTTTCTTCCCACCTATAAAAAAAAAAAAATTTAATAAGTTTCAAAAAATGTTTTCCCCCTTTTCTCTCCACCTCTTATGTTTGACACAACACACAAACAACTACACTAAACACAACACCATCCATCTTACACTCGATCATACTCTCATTTCTATTCTTGGTGACGTAAGGGTCAACAATTAATCAGCAGGATGAACCACAATTCAAAGGTTTCACAGTTGCATTATAGATTGAGATTTCTATACAACGAGATCCATTATCAGTTTGGGGAGTTGGTTGACCCTTAAATTCTTAACTAATTTATACCACATCCTGTCTAATAATACTCCTTAAATCAATTACTTAAAAATAACTACCTTACTCAGTAGGATCTATCAAACTTATTATACCTAGCTAACATCTAATTCTTAGAATATAATAAGTATTACTACATACAACTACTAAGTATTTAATCTTACATAAACTAAACTGATTTTGACTAATCTTATATCCACACATATAATCAAATATAATATAGAACGAAATATTATAATTACTAAGAATTAAAATATTACTATTGGAGTTGTGTTTGATGTGATAGTATGCATGAACATACATTATTTATATGTAATAAGAAAATGAAAAAGCGGTGCACGATGTAGTTATGAAAGACAGAGTAGAGGGTAAATTTCAACTCATTAATTTTAATTTTATTTTCGAAATTGCTCTAGAATGACATATAATTTAAAATCTATTTGTTTTACTAATATAACATATATTTTACCAGGTAATCACATGTCAGCTTCATGGGACTCATCCATACACACTCATTACTCCTACTATTCTTCTTCATCTATATATATTCATCTACTATTTTCTATCTATCACTCTCTATCCTTCTTACTTCTATCACTACCACTAATCTATCTACTATCTTCTTATCATACAATTAAATTAATATATAAATTATATATATATAATAATATATAATAATATTTAATATACTAATATATATAATAAATATATATTTAATATATTATATATTATATATTATATATTAATATATAATTATATATATATTATTAATATACAACGGGTCTGAGAATCTGAATTATCAATAAATTAACACAATAAACAAAAATTTTCCGTTGTGATGAATAAAAAGTAATATTATCTTCTTCTTCCACTGAAAAGAAAAGCACTTGATTATCTATTACTATCTATCTATATTGGTCATTCAAAGAATCATCTTCATGAAATATTTTATCCTATTCTTGGGTACATTAATAGGGAATGAATCTGTTGAATCTTTTACTATAATTTACATAACATACTAACTGCTCTATATAAATTCTTTGTAAACTATAATATGGTAATTCTGATTATTTTATAAATACTTTTGACATAACTCTAACTATCCATTAATTTAATAATAATTTTTTTGGTACAGTTTTATTATAATAATTATTTTCAGAATTAAGACTTGAGTAGAAAGGCCTAACTATCTCGTATATTTAATTATAGTCGATACATTATAATTAATAGAGAAATAAGATGATAATATTTGGAATAGTTTAATTATTTTATTTAATTTATTAATTATATATATATATATTATTAATATATAAATATATATATATAATATATATAAATAGATATAATATATACTTAATATATAAATATATATCTTGATTATAAGTAATATATATATATATTATAATCATCAATATCTCTAGAATCCCAAATTATTGTTATTTATTCACATTATTAATTTATTACAGCAGGTGGGCATAAATATAAAACTAATTATATAGTACTCGATCATTTAGGGTGGTCCGCTAAGCGCACTCCAGCACCTTGAGTAAAAAACGATAGTTACCGCTAGCAGTCCTTACCGCACTATATTCAGACACATCAACCTGCTAATACGACAAAGTACTCAGCATACTTACTCCGCACGTCATCCGTATAATTGCGACATCACACAAAAAGATATTTATTATTTACTAATTACTACTAATTACTAGCAGTAATATCTTACAAAAAAAAATTATTTTGATAATATTAATATATAGAAAATTGAATGAGTTATTTACGAATATACTCAGATTTTCTACTCGTTACTCTAATCAATGTCCTATTCTTCAAAAAGCTAAGAAATACAATATTAACTATTATCAAAAGATTTTAGCTGCTCAAATTAAAAAGCATTAAGGCTGACCTCTTTTGCCACTCATTAAATAATCCACAAGACTAAATATTCGCTACTAAAGCAACAAGAATATAGGAAAGGTAGTATTATATTTTATTGAACAATTTCAACAAATTCTGACCATTAGCTGAAATAGGGACAGAATGTCTACTTGTGAGTAAAAGGAGTGCTTGGTGTTAGTTTACTGCTTCGCAGTAGCTAGCACCATATTAGCTAAAATTATATTATAAGGATCCTCACATCAGAAATCATTCTGTACTCCCTATCTATTAAATATTATTATATGGTCACCATCTGTCCCAGTGATATATACAATTAAGAATAAAGAGATCTATTATTTCGTCCAAGACTTAGGAGAATCCATGAAAAGATTCGACGCATGCAGAGTCGATGCTAATAAAAACTACGTATCAGCTCGGTAACATATAAATATAATATTATATAAATAATATAATAATAAAATAATATAAAAATATATATATATATAATATATAATAATATTATATATAATAAAATATAATAATATATATATATAATATTATATATAATATAATATATATATATATATATAATATATAATCAATATCGCTAAACCAAAATATTATTAATTAATTATAATATAATATTATATATTAACAATAATAATATATATTATAATATAATAATAATATATTAAATTAAAAATAATATAAATTATATAATATATAATTATATATATATATATATATATAATAATATATATAATTATAATATAAATATAATAAATTATATTATTAATATATTATATATAATTTAATAAAATATAATTAATATAATATATATATATAATATATAATATTATATTTTAATAATATTAAAATTTATTTATTATTTATTTAATTATATAATATATATTATATAATATATATAATTAATATAATCTTATAATCCAATATTACGGTATATATATATAAATTATATATATATAAATAATAATAATTATATATATATAATATATATATAATATATAATATATAATAATAAATAATATTAATATATAATAATTTATATTATATATATATATTATAATATAATAACACTATATATATATATCTATATATATATAAAAAAATATTACTTCATACTAGTATTATATTCCAAAATACCATAATACATTTATATATACCTAAATAATTACTACTATTATCAATTCTACACCCCTAACCGACCCTACCTTTACTTATCCTTAAATCCCAAAACAATATTTATTACTTCTGGTGTTTCAATTAACAACCATCACATAATATTAAAACTTATATATTAATATCATTACTTATATACAATTAGCAGATTACAATGATGTATTTCTACTACTACTATTTAATACTCAATTACATATCATGCTAATTATAGACACATATGACTATTATACATTATTATATACTATAATACCTATAATTTAATAAACTATACTTATTACATGTCATTTATAATAATAATAAAGTATTTCTTTCTTAAAAATCATCTCAATCAAACTCTAATTACCAAATCATTAATTAATTTGCGGTACTCTCGCATTGATATAGTAATATGCCCTGTTATTATTAGTAATAGTTCATATATTACCATACACTTAAATGATTATGAATGCAGAGGAATAGCCATTCTTGCCATCATACTGTTCTGCTTGATATCTATCTCTTCATCGTTCATGTGTTTCTCTCACCTCAAACTCTTATTATCTTATTCTTATCTTTAAATTAGCTTCAGCGCTATGTGCTTCATTTCTGCGTATTTGTGTTAGTCCTGAATTTCTAGACTTGATTATTAACACCCCTCTTGAAATAGAGCGTTATTTGCTCCGTCGCAGGAGTGTTTATGTGATAACGTACACATAAAACAAAAAAAAAAAAAAATTCAGTCCAAAAAAAAATCACAACTTTAATCTATTCACCATTATAAATGGTACTCATATAAAGTAGGTCTGAGTATTGATATATAGAAGTTTTACAATTTATAAAAACAACAACTTAGATCTTAGACTACACAGTATAATTGTATCATTAAAAATTAAAATAAATATATTCTTTATTATAACCTAATACAGAAATTCTATATACTATTACAACTTCATCCCTTATCATTATTCTTCAAAAATGGGTTGCTGGTAACAAAAGAGGAAATCTTTTTCTAATCAAGCAGATGCAGCTCGCTTAATTTCCTGAACGAATCTACCGCACATACGCTAGTCACTTACCGCAACCCTTTCTACTTGGATCAGTCCAATTAAACACCGCTCAAGGAGCACGTGATACATAGGGACATCCGCGGTATCTCAAAAGCAAGCGACAAAGTGACCCACCTCGATATATACTCATATAATTACTAATTATATATCACATTTACTATACTAAACCTTCTAATTATAGGACTTGTCAATTGAAACTTCTTATATTAAATAGAGCGTACATAACCATCACACATACCTACATAACCTATATATATATACTCTCACTATTATATACACCACAGGAATAACAATACGATATTCTAGCGCTCTTAGCTATTGACTACATATTTCTTTCACATAATTAACTCATAATTGGGTCAGAACACAACTTTGAATCGCATCTGACTATTTGTAATTATCCAATCTTATGCTACTCTCATAACATATACATGTTTACATGCTATGAAAAAACAATATGCAATTCGCTTTGATATATATAACTCACCTCCAACTTAACATTAAGCCTTAAATTAATATCATAAGTTTATATAAGCTTATTAAAATTTATTATTTATAACTTATACTTTCATAAATATATATGATATAATTCAAAAAATTATTTTATAGATATATTAACAATATATACAAAAATATCTAAATCAGATATTCAATTGTAAATATATTTATCATATTTATTATTATATATATATTCACTATATTCATATATATAATACCTCTCTTTCCTTAAAAATCTACTTTAATATCATTTAATTATTTTATTTATTCTAATATTAGTTTCAAGAATACTTATATTATATATATCTAAAAATAACTATACTATAAACATTAATGCTACCTAAAGTTATTATTAAAACTATGAAATACTACATAACTATAATATCTTTTATATTATTATTAATTAATCATAACAAATATGTACCATTTTTATTGGAAGATGTTCAATATGATATACAAACAATAATAAACATTTTACCCCATATAAATTTTTTGATAAGTACACTTGACCAACTAGGGCACTGCCATTTGAGTCGGAGGGAAACATTCTTAATAACATATTAAAACAACGCATATAAATTTGGAACTGACAATATATTTAAACTTCTTTTTAAATCTCTTTGAATATAAGTAATAATCAAATGCAGAAAATGCGTGGAGATACACAAATATCGTTCACTCAACATCACTATGACGTCATAATTGTGAATACAATATTATAATATTAGTCTTATACTTACTAAATGAAATCCTTCAAACTGGCCAAATACTACTATATATATATCTACACCTATACAATAAATATTTAAAACACATAATTCTTTAAATAATCACAAACATTTGTAAATTTAACATTCTGAATATGATCATAACCATCCTTAATAAAAATAATGAAAAATGAAAACCAAAATCAGCTCTCTACTAAGATAACTAACTATTAATTATAAATAAAAAGCTATTTTTCAATAAATTATTATGACAATACTTTACATCTATATACATAGCTAAATGATAAACAATAGGAGTGGGCAAACTTATTAAACGCCATATCAAGGATAATTACGAAATAACACATAAAAGTAATATCGAATTCCTTCATTACATTTCAAATAATAGAGATCAGATGAATCACTATATGACATCACCCATATATAATACAAAGGATTTACAATTTCATACCATACTCACATTCACATTAATTTGGATACAATCTACTACTACTATTGAAACCAAATAAAAGCAAAAATACATATAGATAATTAAAAATAATCTAATAACAGAATTAAATACATTATATACAACTAAAATAATATAATTTTACTATTAATAATATAAAATAATATACTATTTATAGTATATAAATGTAATATATAATTATATAAATCTTTATTTAATTAGACATATAAATACTATTATATACTTCTACATAGATACAATATAAATATAATTTAACATTTAATTCTTAATATACAATAGTTATGACAATAATATATTAATTCAACTGTAGTTATTTAATGCTTTGGCAATCTCATAGAGAATTAATTGGTCATTTTTTATATAATGAATATTATAATGAAATTAAACTCGAACGTATAATCCAACAATTACAACTAAAAAGGCTTTTGAATTGTGTTTGCAGAGGGAAGTCAATTTAATATTATTCAATGTTTTATATAACTAATATTATAGATAACTTCTTAGATATGCACCATATGATTCACTAAAGTTCTCTTATATATAGAGACTATCATCATCAATGTATCTAAATGTTATTAAAAACATATAATACCTTCAAGCAAATTAAACTATTAAGTATGTTCTAATATTGTAAATGAAAAATAATATGACTTGAAATTCAGCAAGATCTCTTTAATTATAATTAAATACGTGAAGGATAATGCAGATAGCCTTTTCTTCAAATTTATTATATTAAAATGAATATTACGGCCCTATTGTTAAAAATGTTAAATTCATATTATTATATCACTTCACATATTTAAACTATAACTTTCCTTCAACAATGAAAATGCATAAAAGATGGCTGACAAAATGCTGCTTGTTGCATCGCTTGCTAATGAATACTTTTTCGTTATCATTTAATACATATCGTTTACTAGATAGATAAGAACTATTGTTCTATAAAAATGGATTATAATATTGCTATCAAACTTGAAATTCTGATATCAACAAAACTAGAAATACAATCCCTTCAGTGGATCCACCTGCCAGACATTTCATTTATATGGTGAGCGAGTCCTGTGTGTCTGTTCGAATCGAAGCGACTTTACGGATGTAGATTAGTCATGACTTTTGTGTGTAAGTATCTAACTAATTAAACAGCGGAACAAAAGAGGAGGGTGCGAGGTGTAAGTTCGGGCTATTTTTTAAGACATAGGTCACTTTGTCATGTTCTTCACTCTCTCGCTTACATACTTTGCGACAGGAGTAGATCTCCGGTGTCAATAGATAACACTTTACTAAAACATGCCAATATTGGGCAAACAACTAGTAGAAAGGAGTAATGCAGATGAAGAAGATACTATAGGTCTATTGTAGATAATAGATTATTTAGTATATATTTTATTTAAAACTAAATCTATCTCATATTAATATAATCATATTATATAGGGATAAATCTATTATATATATTCTTGTGAAGACTCTAGCACATCTTTTACTAATTAACCCAAAAATCAAAGAAGGAATAGCAATATGTTTATTGACCAATAATATATTACAAACTTATATATCTATAGGTCCATTAGTAAAATAGGTTACTATATCTAACCTTTAATGTACTTACGACTAAAGACAAAGGAAGATAAAGGGAAAGTAGTATGTTACAATGGGAAATATTGAATTAAGGATGGAAGAATGAATATACCATTATACTAGGAGACTTATCTGTTCGTACTGGTAAAATACACTCAGTAAATCTTACACATCTATTTTGCAACTGATAGACGTCAGAATAATTTATAAGCAAGGGTATTCCGGAGCGACACCGAGTGAATTTGTAATAGCCTCAAAAGCCGACAAGTATATCAATATTGTGAAGAGCACACAAGCCAATTCACACTACTGATAGGCCGGCATATTTGTGAGGCACGGCACATGAGAGTGATTAGTGTTGTCGCACAAAACAGAGGCTTCTGGCAAGTGTATATCTTCCGAAAAGTTAAGAGGTGATGCACATTTCAGTAAAGATGGAGCTCACGTCAGTACGATAGTCACCAGAAGGATACTGAGATCTAGCGTAAAGTAATCGAATGCTACGCCACTCTCCGTCATACTTCTATGATTGAACTTTTGTAGAACCTTACCTTATATTGTGTTTTTGCATGATTATTAAATGTAGGAAACCAAATCTATATATATGATAATTCTATGGTCTTCACTATATTCATGAGTAGGACACTAATTTTTATTGAGAAGACTCACTTTTTTTTTTTTTTTTTTTTCTCTTTTTTTTGTTAAATTATATCATTATTATATTCTATCTTTATCCTCCCAACTCTTCCTACTAGAGTTGTTAAAAGTTTTTGTAGTTGAAGTTTAATATATATACTGTACATAGATACTAATATCATGAGCCTCTATTCAGAACGGTATGCAACACATTGTTCGACCCTTCGTCGTCATTCTAAATAGTTTATATTCGTATCTTGTTAATATTTATAGTTATTCATCCTCGGGATGAATCGCAAATTCATCGTCGCGCTCGTCGGGTTTTTTCAAAACAAGTTCACAGCAGTCGTCCCACGCGTTTTTTATACAAACACGCTTCACGAAGTCAGCCCATACATATAGTCACGATTCGACACTATGCAAAACGCAGACATATTCGGAAAGACTGAAACGCATTCGTACGCAGAAGCACGCGCAACGCAACCAGATAGATAGAAAAAAGACACAATACGCTCTAAGTAGTGTACTTCTCAACTTGTTTTATATCTTGTACAATCATAATATATTTTTAACGTTCGAACCACGTCAGAATTACGTCTTCACGTATCAATATTCTCATACGAAAACACTTAAAACACTCAACACACTACCTTTCTTTATTAAAACTTATGCCAGATATTTTATTGGATCTCCGAGAACCGCACTATATTTTCAAATTCATCTTTCACTATACAGATTATATTTATAATTTATTAACCCAATCCATTTATTTTAACATTCCCTTTCAAATTTCAATCTTTTGAAAATTGAACTACTAGCATACGACACTTCTACGGATACTAAATTCGTTATAACATTACCTTATAAAAATAATATTTATATAATTAGGTACATGAACTACTACGATAAAATAACTATATACTCTTTAGTCGCCTTACCCACATACCTATATTATACATACGATATAGTTTGGACATATTGTTATTTCCTATCTCACAAATTAATAATATAAATATACAAAGATACCCTATTAAAAAATCACCGTATTCATATAGCAAGAGGTAATATATATGAGTATATATTATAAATAATTGATTAACTAATACACTACAATGTATATTTCTCTTTCAAACTTTCGCATAGGATTAGCAGTAGTAACTAATACATTCTTTACAGACTTAACAAACTGATAAAAGTTGAAGTTACCTCTTTTCACATGTTCATACATATTTCATAAGGAAATATTGCAAGGTTAAAGGCGGATTTCTGAGATTAATAATTATTAGTCAAGAGACAACAACGCTACTTTACACAATACACATCAGACAACACACTCTAGCAGCATTCACTATTATCAAAATCTCCATGTCTCTATTAATCTTCCCAAATAACTATTCATAGATAAGATATAGCTGAAGTATAATACATAGCTTTTCCAAATTATAATAAAATAATTTAACATATTTTTTAATAATAAATAAACATATTTTATTTAATATTCTATTCCAGAATCACACAACAAAATCACATACATTTTTATTTATATCCGAAGGGAGCTAATTACTTAATATAATTTATATAATTTAATAATAGTTCCATATTATTTTTCTCATTACTGTTAAATTATTATTATATATATATTATATAATAAAATATAATAAAATTATATAATAAAATAATAATAAAAAAATATAAAATAATTGAAGAATTCCTAATAAAAATAAATGATACTACAGTTTAATAAGCTGTATTGAGATACAGTATTATTTGTCGGAGAAATTAAAATAGTATCAAAAAATACTCAGTTAAAATATTAAAACTTAAATAATATGATCAAAATAAGATTAAAGGGTTCTGATGGGCTTCCCAAAATACGTGATTTTAAATATATTAATACACACTTAGTGTTAGATTTAGATTTTATCATTTTAAATTGAATGTTCTTCTACTAGGGTACCAATTATGTAGCAAAGAGTGTTGGTGGGTTTCTTGATTTAAATATACAGCTAAACTACACTCTTTAATAATGCACTTAAAGTAAAGTATTACGTGGAATTGACTCAGTGAAATACGTGAGTTTTGTAAACATTAAATGTAGATGACATCAATTACTTTACAGAAATGGAATAAAATTAGATCTTATTGATCGTGAGAATTACACAACAAATAATTAAAAAGAAGAAAAAATATAAAGCAATGTAGAAGGTTGTTATAGTAAATTGGAAACCATAGTCGATAGATAGGTAGCTAAAAAACCTTTAAGATCAACTTACACTAATTATTACAACTATAAAGAAAGAGATATTTGATCACTCCATCGGACATCTACAGAGATAGTTTAATCACTAGTAGAATTTACTAAATAAAATAATTATATATTATATTCTAATAATTTATATTTATTTAGTTATATTTAATATACATTTCTCACATAATATACTTATTATAAATTATCTCACTTTAAAAAATCATGATAATTGTGAAGTTTTGTCTAGTCCTATTAACATGAATACTATTTTAAATTAATATATTTAATCATATATATTCTTGCCTATAAATAAATATAATATCTTATTATAAATATTTTTAAAAAATACTAATAATAAATAACTTTTATATTATATAATATAATATATATAATAAGTATAATAGATTCATACAATATTATAATTTGAATAGGATGTTACAAATAATTTAAATATAGTGGTGCTCTAGGTGTGTACTATATTAAGTGTTATATGACGATATTATAGTATGAGTGCATATAAAATATATATATATATATAATATAAAATTAATATAATATATATCAATGGCACCCGTCTCATAGTCCCTAGCTGGACCTCCACCTTGAAAAACCGTATCCGTTCCCTCGACTATTCACTGGTGAGTGCCATGGTGAGTGCACAAGACATAGAGTTGCACACAGAATAGTGGGAGCGGAGTCTAGAGATCGCTGCCACACACGTCTTCTCTAATATTAGTGCACAATGTCCATAGAAGTACAACTTATTTAGATTTCATAATGTGAGTGCTAATAATAGTGCCTATACATGAAAAGAAATTACTTTTTCAGACATTTTCATAGCCTAACACATTCTAGAATTCGAGGATATTAGCCCTAATACAATAAGAGGATGTGCATATTCCCCTTACTCGTTATATTCAGGTCAATGGCGGACTTTCGAATAAAATGAGATAGAAATACCATATAAATACCAGTTTTGCACAAAGGAATTAATGCTTGTCTAACTTAAAGCAGTGTATAGTACTTGTCTCTCCTAAAAACTAATTACACACACATTTCAAATTATAATATCAGCATCTCTACTACTACAAACCAGACTAAATAGTCAAACTTATAAAACTTTATCAATTCCTCTACAATAATACACTTAGCACTCACACGCAAATAGTGAACGAACTTCTATCACACGGACAGAGCTCTGTCACGCTTGCTTCCACACACAGACTCACAGTCACTAATACACTTACCTTTCATCACAGCTCTCATTCAAATGCACTGCTCCTTGAAATACTTTAACTTTATCTACTTAATAACTGTTTTAATCGTTATAACATTCTTACTAAAATATAGTATGTAAGAAAGAAAAGTCGTCTCACACGAGTCTGAACTATATAGAATAAATATCCCATGTTATTTTACACTCACACGGAACCTCTCGGTAACGAACTTTTTAGACTTTATTAGAAACAATACATTTATACTTATTACAATACTTAAAGATAAATCAAGTATATAAAAATCAATAGTAGTGTTATATTTATATCACATAACTATATTGGGATATTAGTTAATGCTATTTTGTTTTACTGTTTTATCTGCTTTAACTCAATGTTTTATTCTGCTTTATAAACGTCTTAACTACTTATTATGCTTTAACTTATTTGCTTTTAACTGTTTTAACTCTTTCATAGCTTTTAACTATAGCTTTAACTCATCATACTTGTTATACATTACAATATCACTTAATAGCAAGAAATTCAGTAAATACAAATAAGAGGTGATTACTATAAACTACCTAAGGGATTAGTATGCCTTTCTGTTTTATCTGCTTATTTATATTTCCTTTAACTTTCTGCTTTACTATTTTAACTCCTAACTTACTGCTTTACTGCTATACATCATATATTTATTAACATTAGTTATACTTAAAAAGCGTAAAATCGTAAAATCAAATAGAGGTGTTTACACCTAACATAGGGGAATATTTATAGCTTTGATATTATTACTGCTTATATCTGTTAACTCACTGTTTTACAGCTTTATTACTCTAATATGTTTATTAGTACATTTTAAGTACATTATTATTTATTAACATTCACCGTAACCTTATAAAGCAGTAAAGTCAGTAAAATCATATATAAGAGTTGTAGACTACCATAAATAAGCTATAAAAAGGAATAGTATGCTTTTGGATTTTTTAACTGACTTACTTCCTTTAATAACTCATGTTTTACACTAGTCTTATAACTCATGTTTACATGCCTATTATAATCATCATATTTTGCATACTCTCTAATGTATATAATTAGTTATTATAATATATAATTATATATATTAATTATATTCTATAATTATATAATATTATATAAATAATATATATATATTAAATAATATATATATAATTATTATATATATATTATAATATATATAATAATATATATTAATTATATATATATTAATATATCATATACTGTTTTTAGTGTTTACGTTTACTTGACAAAGAATTGTAGAAGAAATCGAATAATATGTCTGCAATAATTAATTTATACATAAAAGTGGGATCTAATAAAACGCACATACATATTAATATCAGTAGAGATGTCGAATCTGTATAAATACCCGTGCTAGTAGAAGTATAGTCTAGATAAGAAAGGTTGAAATTAGTGACAGCTGTGGGTACCTATATGAAATATATTGGCAGTCGAAGCTGAATTAGATGACCAGAAAGACAGAATGCTGTCAAAACTACTGCAAAAGGGTAAAGATGAGACTAAATTATTATTATTTTATAACAAATTATTAATATATATTAATTATATTTATATAATATATATATAAAATTATAATAATTATAATATATATATATAAATTAAATATAAATCTATATATCAATATAAAATATAATAATTATTAATTTTAAATATTATATATATAATATATATAATATATATATTATATTAATACTATATAATTAATATATTTAATATAAATAATAATAAATTAATTAGCTTCTTGCCTTTTGCATGGTTTGACAGCATTCTGTCTTAGAGTCTATCTTATCAGCTTCGTACATGCATTTTCATATGGTACCCACACAGCTTCCACCTATAATTTACAACTCTTCGACTACATTCTATCGAAGCACGGTTATTAACATGAATTAACAGATTCGAACATATCTACACACTGATAAGTGCGTTAATTTAGATTAACAGTTTATTTTTGATTATTATATGACAGAACATTATATATCGTTTTCTCTACAATCTTTATCACACTATACGTAAAACTGAATAAGCTAAGAAATGTATTATATAAAAACTTATAAATATATATATATTATACATATAATATATATATATATAATTATAATATATATAATATAAATCTTATAAAATATTATAATATATATATAATATATAATAATATATATAATAATATATATACTATATAATAATATATATATAACAACATTATTTACTATTAGAAGAGTACGTTTGAATGGTAAAGCTTTCTTAAAACAATGAGTTTAAAAGCAGTAATAACATAAGTTAAAAAAGTAGTATTAATGCAGTAAAACAAAGTACATTAACTAATCCCTATGATTAGTACTAGGTGGCAACCTCTATTGATTTATGAATTTACTGCATTTAAGTTTACGTAAAGTTAATAAATATATGAGATTTAATAGACAGTAAATAACTATATGAAGTTATAAAATGATGTAAAAATGTAATATTCCAAATCGTAAAACGACAGTAAACAAAAGACAAGCATATTCTCGCTTCAATAAGGAATGTAGAAAAACAATCTCACTGATTATTATGTTTTCTGCTCTAAGGATTCGTAAATAGTTAATAAATGATAGTAGAGAAATAAGCACAGTAAGAAGCAAGATGAGAAATCTAAGTCTAAGTAAACGAAAAAGTTAGATAGCCGAAGTGAAAGCAGTATTATAGCAAGAAGACAATACTAAATTTCCTAGGTTGTTAGGTTATACACGGCTCATATTTTTGATTTACTGAGATTTGACTGCTTATAAGGATATGTCAATAAGTGTTAAATCATAAATATGAGGTGAGATTAAAAGCACAGTAAAAGCAGAGAGTATTAAAAAAACAAGTAAAGCAACATAAAGTATATAGCAGAATAGAATATTTGAAGGGTCTAGGACAAGGAAGTTACAACAATGAGTTTCAAAAGTCATGAAAGGAAGAGTAAATATAGTCAAACGCAATGGGACTAATTACGATTAAGTTCAATATAGTATGTGTTTGGTAATAAGCATCTATGATTGATTTAATGATTAATAATAGCATTAAGTGTATTATAACGTCACTAGACTGAATTTATAACTATTTATAGATTCGATACAATTGTAGTAAACAAAGTCAAATGATTTATATAGAATACAGATCAGCTTTATGGCTTTTATCTTGCATTACATAAAGATGTACTTATAAAACATTTAAATAACATGTAAAAAGTATTAGTAAAAATATAAAAAGGTGTCGCTGAGTTGGTAAGTGATACTATGTGTGGTGAGGAGGCGTTGTAGCACGTGATAAGTGTATAAAATAAGGTGTAGATGTAGTGTTATGGAGACGGAGATGTAAAAGTGTCTCTATCTCACAGTTGCCTCTATTAAGCTGATCGATGATATTTATGATAGATCAGTATATCATTATAAGTGAAGAGGTGGAATGTATACATGATTATAGCTGAATTAGAAAAATACACTAACTCATAGCTAGATTAAGCCATTTCCTAGCTACTATGATAATGAATATACAAGCCACTCGTATGCTCATACGTTATAATAACAGGGGTAGAAACAGACATCTATTTAAGAGATTCAATATTACGAGGAGAATAGCAAAGAGGGAGAGCTAGAAAGGCTTGAAATAAAGTGAGCCTACACCATTATAGAAGCACTATAATAGAGTATCAGTCATATGTGGCACATATAAAGACACTTACTTGCAATCTAAGTTTGCACTATCAGCTCGTCACTCACTTACGACACTAACACTATTGGCGGACTACACCTGGACACTGCACAAAATCCAAGAAATTGCAACCTCAATAGAACATAATTAGCTGCCTAGAAACCTAATAGAACACTCCTAGACCATAACATTTATAAATCCCCTAAATTTTTCAGTTCTGCATATATTAAAAGGTAAAAGATATATATTTATAAATAGGATATTTATACTCATACCACATCAAACTAATAGTAATAACTCAGACATTTAACTAAACACGAGGGGAGAAATAAATGGACTGAGAAACTCGAAAAATAAGACGATATTATGGTAAAGGGACTATAAAATATAGATGTTATATATATATAGAGAAACAGAATTATGGAGAAGTATTAGTTATGTATTCGTGTAAAGATATGATTTACTGGAGCTAGAAATACATAGGATAATGGTATAGTAGCATAAAGAAGGAACTATAGTAGGAGAATACTATCGCGATTAAGATAGTGATGTAGTGGAGAGTTTAGGATAAGTGCCGAGCTACGTAATTAAAACATCGTGCGTGATTAAGTGAATATTTTGATAACTAATATTCAAGATTGTGTTGGAATACTTAGGCGATGGTGTTGATAGACATTAGACAGCAGACACTCGCGCAGGTAGTGCTTGTATATCCACCTAGAAAATAGTTCGTACACGAATTGATTATATTGTGTTTCGTTATTGATCTTTGCTGAGACGGTGCAAGTTCGTCAAAGGATTTCGACTGTCCGTACTAGTCTCGTAAGTTCTTCCAGAATGGTATGGTTCTTTTATAAGAGCACAATAAAACCTATAGTCGACATAATTATTAATATATAATATAATTTATATATATATAAATTATTAAATATAATATATAATATAATATAAATATAATATTTAATTAATATATATTTAATATAATATAATTAATATATATATATGAATATATATAAAATATATAATAATATAATAATATAAATATTTATATATATTAATTATAAATAATAATAGAGTATATATATATAGATTATAACAATAAATGAAATATAAATAATATAAAAAAAAGTTAAATAAAATTAATATATAAATTAAATCTATTTCCTGAAAAATATTATTATCTATTAATAATATTAATTTATATAAAAATTATAAAATATAATTAATATTATAATTAAATATCTGGATAAATATTAAATAAAATAATTTTTATAATTATTATTTATTTAAAATATGTTAAATATTATATTTTTATTATAAATTATGAAAAATAGCTTTTTGATAAACTCTTGCTTCAGGCTATCTTATCTATGAATAGTTATTTGGGAAGATTAATTAAGCGACAATGGAGTAATATTTTTGAAAAATTCTATCGTAAGATTTCTTTAATAGGTAAGAGAGATTTTTATCTCAATTGACATTAAATTACTTTAAGAATCCTTTTTTACACAATAATAATAGTGAATAATTAATATAATAAACGTCTATAATTATGATATAACATATATATGGTGAAGAGGAAGACTCCTATTCAGGAGCTGTAAAGAATATAGTTACACTGCAGACCTGGCCAGTTTGAAGTCACCACTATTCATTCTATTTATAAATATTTTAATTAAACACAATCTTAAGACATCTTATATAGATTATAAAAGTCGTATATATGGTTAAGGTATATATATTAAATAATAATTATATATCATTAATATATATAAAATATATAATATTATAATATTATAATATATTATATATATATATTATATTTAAATATATATATATTATTATTATATATATTATAATTTATAAGTGAATTAAGATGAATTGGAAAATAATGTAAAAGTATTTGGAATCTGCATTATAAATATATTATCTGCGAACATATAAAGTATTTTATATAATAAAAACAGAAGTTATTCCGAAGGCAAAACTGTTTTCGTAAATATAAATACTAACATAAAAATCGATTAAGTTTCAAGTTAAAATATTATAATATAATTTATACACGTTTAAAAGTATAATGAAAAGTACACTTAGTCATAATTGTTTAACTTTCTAGCTATACGTTCTTGCGCGTTGACTTTTTGCTACGAAATGCGATTTACATCTTCAAGCGAGTTTGTCACTAGGACGAATATCGGACTAACTGGAGGCGACTTCGGAACTGTTAAAAAACGCGACGACTGAGGAACTATGTATAAAACCGCGACGAAGCGGTCGAACGATGAAATTTGCGATTCATGCCGAGATGAAAAATTAAATTAACAAAACGCAATATACAACAAAATGCGGAAACGTAATTATTCAGTCAAACAAGGTTGATACAACCGCTATATAAAGGGTAATAAGAACATGCGCACACCACCAATACACAAAATGACTTTATACCAATATTCACTATCTGAAAGAAAAAAAAATAATTAAAAAAAAAAAATAAAAAAAATAAAAAAAAGAGGGTCTAAAAAATTATAGGTTACTTACTAATAATAATGGACCAGTAGAATACAAAGATCAAAAATTTCAAAAAGGAAGGGTTCTCAAAAATTAGGGAGTGGTGAGGGGGAAAATAGAGGGTGACACGATACGATCGGATGTAGTAGAGTTTTTATGCCGTTACATTTGTATAATATGGGGGTGTGACTAAAAAATTACTACGGTGCCAAAATAAGACCTCAAGGTAGGTTTTGTGGGATGATCTTGCGGGAGCACATCGGTGGTAACGGAATCCACTTGTTAACTACTTATATTAATATATATAATATATTAATTATATAATATTATATATTAAATATAATATATATATTTATAATTAATTATATATATTATATAAATAAATAAATAACAAATAATAAAATTAATATTATTATATAATTAAATAAATAAAAAAATTTTATATATAATAATATAATATATTAAATATTAATAAAATATAATATATATATATTATAAATAATATATAATATATTATAATATATATAATAATATATAATATATATTAATATTAATTAATATATTTAATATTATTTAATATGTCTCCTTATATGTTTTTAAGTAATTTTAATTTAAAGAAAAGATAACTTTGAAAATTAACTTCTTAGCTTCTAAGGCAATTTACAGACAAGAGATAATTTCTTTTATTATATTTTTAAATCTATTTTTTTTATCACTTAGGCATATTCAAAGCAGCTTACGATTTTAGCATTCAGGAATGACTCAATTTCTTGATGTTATCCTCTCTCAAATGAATAGTAAAATTTATTTAAATATAAAAAAAAAAAAGAAAAAAAGAAATGTTTACTAAAGTTTTTACCAGTCAAAATTCAGGTTTAAGATCATCAATTTTATTTTTAAATAACTAATTCCAAATGAATTACATTATCAAATTATTATAGAACAATATTTAATTTTTAATGTACTATCATAAGTGACTTCTTAGTTACTTTCGTATCATAAAACGGGGTAGCAAGTGCCTAAACCATGATGTCAACTAATTTCTGCGCGACCCATCCAATTAGTACCATTAACGGATATATCAAAATAGCAATATGAGTATGTATTAATTTAGATTAATAGAAAATAATTTATTGACTTAATAAAATAGCTTATAAAGTACAACTCAAATTAACAAACCAGACTATAAATAAGAAAACAATCATTATCTTTCTCAAAAGAGATACAAGAGAGGGAGAACATTTTCGACCTACTCTAGAGACAGGTAACAAATATCCCGTATCCGTACACCTCTATATATATATATAATTTATATATACCCCCTATATTATATATATATACACTGAAATCGCACTTAGGACTATACCCCATACTCGATCTAACTCTCAATACCTCATCAACCAAAATATATAATATTGCTGGATTGCTGTAAAGAAACATCGTGATTCCTGTATATAACCATATACCTATATATATTATATATATAATATATATATTATCACACTCTACTCTAGAAATTATATATACATATAATTAAAAAATTATATATATATATATATATATAATATATAAATATATAATAAAATATAATATTATAATAAAATATATATATATAATAATATATATTATATATAAAATATTAATATATATATATTATAATAATATAATATATAATTAATATATAATATTAATATATATATATATATATAAATTATATATAATATACATAATATATATCCGCAAATTTATAAATATATAAAATAAACACTTCTAATTCAACTAAAAAACAGAAAATTATTTCCCATATTCTTTTCACGAAATACTTTGATGTTATCACGATACTTTAAAATATAAATTTTAAAATTTATCAAAGATAAAATATAAAATGAACGAGGGATACAGGACAGGAGATGGAAACTGGTGATCGATATGCCTGAAGGTACAAAGCATGGTGCTTTATAACTTGTTCCTTCACGAACTACAAGTATTTTGGCTTGGAGGATAGCTCAGTCGTAACGCATAGGGTATATTGTCCTCAGTCGCTACATGGCGGTGGTTCAATCCCGGATGAAATTAATAATTCTTAAATTATACTTCATAAATTTAAAAACTTCGAATTTTCTAATATTTAAACATTATAACATATAATTATATAAATATATATAAATATAATAAAATATAATTATATTAATAAATTTAAATAAAAAATATAAATAAAAAAATATATAATATAAATAATAAATATATAAAAACAATAAAGATTAAATAAATAAATAAATAAAATAATAAATAAAAAAAAAATATTAAAAATAATAATAAATTAAAATATATAATAATATAATAAAACTATATCTCTCGCATCCTTATCTAGCTGGACTATAATCTCCATACCAACAAATAACCACATACACAGTACAAAAATTATCTTATACTTCACAAAAGACTTCAACGTCAAACTTCTTCATCCTGTAACTATTAATATCTGGCTTATTCTTATTCATCGCAGAGTGACTTCACTTTCATAAAGATACTACATTCAAACCTCTCTCTCTTTTCTAAACAAAAATTGGTTGTGAAACAAAGACTTTCTGCGCTTCGTTGGACGTGGTCGTACATGCTCTACACAAAGTCACTGACTAATTCCTCTCTCATCTCACATACATCTCGCATCGTTTGAATCTTCGGCGGAGCAGCGCTCTCTTCTACCATATTTCCGTGAATTGTCTTTATTGATTGTAAATCTTCACTCAAGAGTTATTTGCAATTCATAATATTCTATAATACTTAACTATCTATTACTACATATATATCTATATCTTCTTATTCTCACATACTCTCACTATTCTCATCTCCTCTTATATATTATGATATATATATATACTTATATACTATATCATATATATATATATATATATATATATATATATATAATATATATTTATATATATATTCTACTATATACTATTAATATATATTATATATATAATATATATATATAGATATATATATATATATTATATATATATATTTATATATATTATATATATATATATATATATACTATATATATAATATATATATATATATATATATATATATATATCGCGGAAACTAATATAATCAATAACTGTTATATTTAGTCCTTGCTTTGTACGAGAGAACAATGCGAAAGATTTTGAAGCTAATAAAAGCGAGAAAGGCGGAAAATGATTTTAAACCATAAACAGATTTTGCTTTTTGCGTTGTGAGTTATAGAAATCTGAATAGACTATGCTCATGTTGAGAATGTCTTTACCCTCTCACCCGATATCATCTTTTAATTTAAAATATCAACAAACAAAGGATTTATAAAAGTGACTCTGTAAAGGTACATTTTAGAGGACTGGAGAGGAAGTGTAAGGCCACAAAGAATGAAATGGGTTGCGAAATGCGATAGCGAATCAAAAAGGCTATCATCAATGATGTACAATTCTTATTCTTTAATTAATGGGATTCATGCGCTAAATTTTTATTATTATTTAATTAATATAGAAAAATGGGCTTTCTATTTATTTAAGTTTAAAAAAACAAACAAAAAAACGTACTTCACAAAATTTTCCCACGCTACATAAAACCTATTTATGATATACATAGTATATAAGAAATACTATTTAAGCCCTACCATCAATAAATATTATTACTTCATAAATATACATAATATTATATATAATAATATATCATATATATATATATATATATATATATATACCTATAATATATATATTAATATAATATAATATATATTATATATATATATATATATTAAATCAGTATATTATAAAACTATCAGCTACAATAATAGCCCTATAACAATACAAATCGCAGTTATCATCGTACAATGAATTGCTAGTAATTACTTGATATTTAAAGGCTTTTTCTCATGCATAAGTATAATACCCTCGTTCTTTCCTATATAGTTGAACATAGCTCTTTTTTCAATTGGCTTTATAAAAACAAGCGCTACACAAGTTTATCTGCGAACGAGAGCCAGCCTCACTGAAGCAATGATGCCAACCATTGTGATAAGACTAATATGCAACAGCCCTCCTGTACTGAGAAATTTCAGTGTCTAGACAGAACAGAGTATATGTCTATGTCTCATCAAAACCTTCACAAACTTTTACAATCCATTTGTCCTCAACTACACCAACATCAACGGAGGAGTTATTTTTAGAAATTCGAAACACACAAAAAAATCTCTAAAGGTACTTTTAAAGTGTAGAGGACGAATTCTCTCAACACTATCTATTACTATAAAATTACATATAAACATACTATATATACTATTTTTAATAAACTACATACCTAACCTATAGTAAAATCACATATAGAGTTATCCGATTACATATAAAAATTATTATATTCAGTACTACTATTTATCCATTCACCTATTTATCTACTTATATATATATTATATATAATATATTATATGTGAATAAACAAATATATATATAAACCCTCAGTCATACTACTCTATAATCAAAAACCACAAAAATACTAACGGTAGTTATATATAAACCTATATATACCATATTATATATATATTTTACGTATAACAATATATCATATCTATTTTATATTATATAAATTATAGATAAGTACCTGTTGCACTATGTTTAATCTAGTGTTAGATCTAACCTTTCCGCTTGTCACTCAGTTATATAGTTATTAGTTTAGTTTATAATTTTATTTATACTATTGCTCATTATTTTATGAGAGAGAGTTTAATATTAACTATAGATTATACAGAAATAAAACATTTGATAATTCGAACAAAATCATTCATCAAATATATTATTCTGAAAACTTATATACACAACTACTACTGAGCATCTTTCTTTGAAGCTGAAAGAGTGAAGAACAGGAAACATCATATATAGCAACACTTCCACCCTAAGATTCTTATGTAACCATATCTCTAACCTCTTTCTCCATGATTAATCATAACTTGTTCCATACTAGCATTAAAAGCTTATACCGGAACACACACATACCACACACACAACAGAGCGCCCTTCATCTTGTAAAGGTATACAAAGCGAGCAGAATCATCGTATTAAACCTTCAACAAGTTCAACCAATCAAACATTGAAGCACTTATATAACTAATAAATCGTATAGACCTTATCATTTATGGATAATGTTTCAAGATCGATATGGATTTATACATCTACTACTTCAGGCCACGTTATATTTAAAATATTACACTATTTAAAGAATTTATTATCAGTGCCATGATTATCATTAGTCTTAAAAACTGTTCTAATTATCAGTAACGCAGGTAGTTATATGAGATCTGTAAGAGCTACGTATTATGATATACTTTTTTCTCGATGTTCTACTTCCGTTTACTTCGTCTCGTTTACGGATAACGAACCAGACCTTCCGACGCATTCTCTCAATTTTGAATTCGAAAAAGCTCACCACAAAGTCTATTATATATTATATTATATCTTATGGAACGACACATAATATCTCCAAGTGCGAAATAACATTATTACCAGTACTTATTCAATTCTCAGTGTAAACAATGAGTCTCTCTCTCTGCCGCCTTTCTTATGAATGGCAATACTTCTCTACTCACCAGTTCTTGCATCCTCTTCTTCAAATCATCTCTCACCCCCAAATCTCATCTCTTCTTCTCGTCTGCTTCTTCTGCTCCCTCTCATCATCATTTACCATGCTCTATTGTCTTCCTCCTCTTCGCCGGTCTCCGCGACTCGCTCCCTCTGCCCCGATACTATTTTACGAGAAGTAATGAAAAACACCCAATTTAGCTCACTCACAAAGCAGGGTAAAGAACTTATTCGAATTCCTCGGGTTGTTAGTCCGTTATTCAATGTGTTCCCCGAGAAGCGAATACTAATTAATGTAACTCTAGGATGATAAGGAATAGCCTGAAGTGGAGTTAGCCGGAAATAATTGCTGGGGAGACAACCGTTTAGACACTTAGTTTGTGTCACATTGTAATTCGCTGCTGAGGTTGAATGTATTTTATCATTTCAAAGCACAAAAGAAATCTCGCAAGTGTTGCGCCGTATAACAACGACCAACTCTACGCGCATATACCTTTCTGCATTAAACGATCCAGCATCCCTCATTGTGCTCTATTTACATAGAACATGTCAATTTTCATACTTCAAAATCTTTCCAATTATATATATATTATAATAAAAATATTATAGTATTATTTACTACATTTATCTCACTATATACTTAATTATTAATACCTATATATATATTTATTATATTCATATAGTAGTTATATATATATTATTTGCAGTTATATTTATATATTACCAATGAGCAAAAAGGTGTTTATCTATACTAGGATATATTTATTATATAATATTATACTATGTGAGCATAGAGAAACATCTGCTTAAAATTCACTACTATTTGACAATTTTATACATCATCCTACTCCCTCAATTCCCACGTATCTTCCTACTATTATTTAATAAAAATATGCTATTCTATTTTTAACTTTTTAGTCTTCATTTCGGCAGTTTTTATAAACTTTTTCAATTCTTTAAATGAACATTTCAATACTGTGATTGATCACGTCGATAGGAGGAGTAGCCGGTATTCGAGGTGTCTATTTATTTTATTTTATATTTATTTTTATTTAATTGTTTTATGTATTTATATGGTTTTATTTTTATTTATATAAAGTGTTTATTGGTATCTTAGGTGTTTTTTTTTTTTTTTTTTTTTTTATTTTTTTTGTTTATTCCTCTATCATTTATTTTCTTCAAATACTATTGATAAGGATCGCGTTTAGTAATTATTATACTGGGTGGTTATTATATAGCACTTAATATGATTTATGATGTATTTTTTATATCAATTATACAGAGGACTTTTTTATATTAATAGTATATATAATATATATATTAGTGATAGTTCAACCCTTTGCCTTTCACTAACAAAGTACTTTCATTAATCACCCACCAATATGAAATGACCAGAAAGCTTTGATAATGCTTAATTTATTTTAAGGGAACTCTGCATCCGCTGGCCCCTTCCCAAACATCCCCGAGAGCCCAACTTTCCTACTAGTGTCATCTTCATTAAACGGCTTTTGGATCTATAATTCCTTATAAAGATTAAATCGATACACTTATATATATAATATCACATACCCCGCATTATATATCTATATATTTATATTTTATTTACTTGTATAATTTATCTATATAATATAGATTATAAACATATTACAGACTTTATTATTTATATTACTATATATATATAAATATTTATAACATGAAATCTAGTCCTCATGAAATTTATATTATACAGATAGCTATCCCTTTTATTTATTTTATAAAAATATCCATTATATACCTCATATTCCTTTGTTGTATGTGGTGTTGGTGTTGCTCTCGTGTGTTGAGATGGTAAGTTACAGAGTAGGTTCGACTCACCTACATGAAGAATAATAGAGTAGCGTCTATCTCGTAATTCGAGCACCTTTCCCACAGCTTATATAGCTTCGACGCTCCTTTACACGGGCTCAAAAAAGTGGAGAAAAATCTCCATATACTGAGAGCGTCTCATGGATACAAAGACGGTTTGAAAGAAGAACTGCTCCTCTTAGCGCGCGAGTTGCTTCTCTCTATCTCTTACCGAGTAAGCAATTTAACTCATCTGTTAGAGCTCTGCCATGTTTTATCTTCTTACACAATACTTCCAGTTCCAGATAAATATCAAGAGTTGCGCATATCGGGTATCTTTTTTTTATTCCTTTGTAAAGAAAGACCCGCACGCACGCAGTAGAGAAGACCAGAAGAGAGAGAGAAGAGAGAGTAGTAGAGACGAGAGTAGAGTAGAGAGAGAGAGAGAGATTACCCAATAAAATGTTTGGATGCCTTTATCTTGTTCAATTTACTTCCGGCTGCCATTACTATGAATAAGCATAATGTTCATAGAATAAGCTCTATCATTTGAGAGTCATATTCTTTACCTTCTTAATGATATCGAGCATATTAGATAATAGTGCTATTCACCAATATTATATTCCTTTTTTATTCGGTTAGAAAATGTACCTTTATATCTAGTCTTTATACTTCTTTTTATTATTTACGAGACCGTAATATTGTTTCTTCCCTCCGTTGTTTTTTTTTGCCTCTGCACTTTTCTTATTATTGTCCTCTTCGGTTTCCTTTTCTTTTGATATAGTTTAAATCCTATATCATGTTATGGTAGGGAATAATTTATTTATTTTATTATTCTTGCTACACATGGGATCGCGTAGTCCAGGAGTCCTGAGAGGATACTATATTATTCCATATGAGAATAAGCTAAAGTTTTGATTTGTAGAGTCCAGTTCTTTATGTTTTTCTCACCTAATATATTTATGAGATGGGTCACAGGGTTAGGCCAGTTTTTTTTGTATATATTAGAATATAAGTATTTGATAATTAGGTATTTTATTATATATCAATTATACTACAATAGTAATTATTTTATACGAATATTCGTAGTTGTTGCATAATAAGAATTTCAACTTTTATCTTTAAAACATTATTACTAAATTTATATTATTTGTGTCTTACGTCTGAATATTATGTAGTTTTATTTTGATATTTATTATACTTATTATTTAGTTATATTTATTGTATATTTATATATTTTATAATATATTCATATTTATATTTATGATTAATAGTCATTGAATACATTTGATAAACATTCTATTTTATTATTACCATAGCAGTAGAGGATATTTTCTTTTATATTTGCTAATATTAGTATTATTTACCTTTATTACCATTGCAATTAATATTACTATTATTTCCCTTACTATAACTGTTTAAGAAGCTTATTACTAACCTGATTGCAGTTAATTTGTTTACTTATATATCGAATTTAATTAAATCAAAACAATAATTTCACACACCATTTTATATATAATATATATAATATATATATATTAATATAATTTTATGTATATAGTATATGGATACTATTTTTAGGTAATATGATTAATATATCTAATTATTACTAAATTGAAACATTAAATAATATTTTTATAATAAAAAATAAATATTAGTATAATTAATATAATATATATATATATAAATTAAACATATTAGTATAATTTAGATTTAGTGATATCTATAAATATTTGGTATTCCTAAATAGTATTATAATATGCATACAATAGAGTTATAAAAGCTTATAGAATTAATAAATATAATATATAATAATATTAATATGTATATATATATAATATAATATATTATATAATAATATATATATAATATTATACATATATATATTAATATATTAATATATAATATAATATATTATATATTAATAATATATAATATATATAATATATATTATATATATATTATATTATAATTATTAATATATTATATATATATATTATATATATTTATATATATATAAATAATATAATATATTATATTATATATTTAATATATATACAAATATATCAACACACAATGGAAGTAACTTAGAGGGTAAGGTGCTGAATATCACACATGACAATCTTGGAGAATAAACAGAAAAATGAAAAGAAAAATTAATGACTAGACAAGTCGAAAAAGATATAAAGTCAAAGCCTTAACCTCACACTTTTAATATATCCACCTACAATAAATTAAGAATAATATACCACAGTCATCACATGATCAGTAAAAAATAAATCGACACTCTTACCAGGAATTTCACGTGAGGACTGAGACGATGTATCACACCCTCACACTGTGGTATACATCTCGTAATGTTAAGGGTTTCAATATCCTTTGACGTCCCACCATGATGATGAGGTCAGCACATGTATATGACCAAATAATCACCCTACTTTCACAAAAATATACTCTCATCCATTCACTTTCTAATATATGCATACCTTTCTTCTCTGAGCCTCTATGCATAAACTCAAACATTCCTTACTTCTCCAGGCATTCCTTTACTAAAGATCATCGATGAACCAACTTTTTATCTTCTGGGTTACTCTCACCACAGCCGAGGTTACGATTCCCAGCACAACTCACACACATATAAAATTATTTAACAACGCTATAAAAAAACCCACGACTAATCATACCTCCTTATTCCACCATGAGCAACCATTCTTCAAATGTACTTATATTCAATTTATTTCTCATCATTTAATTCCTTTTTTCACACACCAACAAACCCCGCTAATGCGTTCATTTCTCATTTTATCAATTATTCTCATCACTTAACACTGCACCCCTTAAAGATATTGATCCCAATATCTTGAGAAGCATATTGATAATTATTAGATCTATATCACTCTTATTATTTCACAATAAGACCATAAAAATTCACTAAACTAAAATATATATTATTATACCACAGCTAAACAACCAATTAATACCCTACATTAAGTAGAGTTAGACCTTAAGCCGCACAATCGAAGATTTAGAGTCTCTATTTATATCACCAAAGAATTTATTTATGCCTTCCAACCAACCTTTATCCTCCTATCATCTCACAAACTTTTCTATACTACATCATCTGTATCATCCGTATCCCTTTTATTTCATTACCAACATAATTAAATCCTAAATATTTAAATTATACTCAGAATCACAGTATGTTACCAGAGATATGCTTAAACACCATCTACAGTCATAAACTTCACTACACGAGAGGACTGTTACCTCACTCACAACATTAACACTTACACTTCTTATCTACGTATTTATATAATATATATATTATTAATATATATATATATGATAATATATATTATCAATATCATTACTATTGCATAAAGAAAGCTATTCCACTATATATTAACAACCTGATATTGAGCTATAATATCCATAAATCCTAAATACAATATTATTATTCTTCTTCTCTACTCAATTTCTCAATCATAATATGTTCAAATGTTAATAGATTATGATACCACACATCTCTATATAATAATATATACCTACTATATCTAAACGCAACACCATGTTCTTTATCACAACTACAATCAGATCATTCCAGTTCAAAACTCCGAGTACACGCTACACTTTCGAATACAAAATACCAGCATAATATATCCTTACCCTATACATTACCACACTGAATATCTAATATATCACTTATATAAAATTCCTACAGTTACCATTATCTCCCTTACCCCCTTACCTTACTTATTAATTAATTATATATAATAGGTGTAAAACTTCATAATATAAACTTAATGCACTCTCATATACTTATCCAATTGCATACCATTAATAGATAACTATAAATAACCTATATACTGCATTAAACGCTTTATTACACAATCAATTCCATGAATTTCACACTATTAATTACACTCAATTTATTCGCTTTCTGTTCTTGATCATTTTAACTACAAATGTAAATAATTTACATACTTATCTCATTGCAAGATTTATTTTATCAATATCTTTATCAAACTTTTCTGCACTCATATCTGATCACATTTACCTACTTCCTTCAACTTATTAATGACCTATATCATCCTGCACAATATAATTCACTATTCATTATCTTGACACCTTATAAAATCACCCCAACTTAAATAAATTTTAACTATATATCAAACTCATGCTATTTAACTGCCAATGTTATGAGACAGATTTATCGAAAGGTGTTATCCACCTTAACTAACACTCTTCCTAACATTTCCAATTTTCATATTAGATTAAGAAAGCAACAACAAATTTCACTCCTATTCAAGATTATTACATATGAGTGAACAAATATCCCTTTATTCTCAATTACTTAACCTCTAGAGTTTAATCCCTTATTCAACATGAAAAAACTATATATATCCTTATAATTCCCTATATATAATATATTGATTAAGTTCACCACACCTATATATCACCTCTACTTATTCACCAAACTAGTTTGCATTATTTAACCGTATCTTTTTTTATATATTATCCTCTCACTATCAAGTATTGACCAATTCTTATTTTATTATTCTTTTTACATCTACTAATTATTAATATAAATTCCAAACATATCAATTTTCTTTTGAAATCTCTATCATTCATTGGCTTTTAGATCAATTCATATTCCACAACACTTCTTTTTTATTTTCAATAATAAGTTGTACACCTTAAGCGATATTTATATAACTGAGAAATCTTTCAATTATGACACATATTATTCGAAATAAATGCACTATATAACTAATAGTACGTGAAAATAAAAAATATGTCAACATAAATGGTTATGATAGCAAACGAAAAAACAAGAGCTCAGATATATATGATAAAGTCTAAATACAATACACGTCTAACAACAAAAATTAGTGCTACAGATAACGTAATCACACCATATATAAAACAAATTTTTCACTATTAAACTATCTGAGAACTCGAAATGTAATTTATTATTATAATTAACAACACACACACCACACACAATCACTTTACCAGGGAAGGCAATTTTTGGTAAAAGTGGGAAGAGAAAGTTACTCCAACGCATTTGTCCTGGTCTTAAAGAGCATCTGAAAATTAGATAAGGTGAAATAGTGGGTTATTTATATTGAATCTAGAGTCCAAGAGGTGTATTTTAAAGTAATAATATGATCGGGTGGTTGGATAATGTTTTTTTCAGTTAGATTATTGGTCTTGGGGGTAAAGAAAAAGTTTTTTCAAAATAATTTAACTTTACAAAAACAAGAAGGAACAAGGTCAAGAATACAGAGCACACAAAGGGTAAGGGGCTTTTCTATTTCTCCACCTACATACAGTACATGGAGAATCTAAACACATACATGAATTGCGTTGGGGTGCATTTAATAATTCGAGGAGTAGCACACTATCATTTCACAACAACACACATGTTTTTTTAAGGAAGCAAATTCCGTTTAAAACGAGCTGTGTCCAGGGGACCCAGTCCATGCGCGCGCGAGAAACACCACACCAACTACGATCACATCATCCCGAATATGGTTCAATCGTTATAACAATAGACCGAATAAATTTATTGGTTGTTATAATGAGTTGAAAGTGTGTAACTATATATTATGTGCTTCTTTGTTCCAACAGTTTTTTTGAGAATTTATTGATTTTATATAATTTAGAGAGAGAGAGATTCACTACACAATGATATAATAATTTATGCTGTAAATTCTTTTGTATGATTTAGTCAATTAACTTGCGACAACAGCTTGAAGGAAAAAAACAGCTTTTTCCGAATAATCCATAAGAATGTATGAAAAAACGATTGATTAATTGAACTGACAAACCCTCAATCCAATAAGACGAAAGTACATAAATTTAGTCGTTTCTTTTGCGCGTTTTTGAATTTGTCCAAGTATCTTTTCACATGTAGTGCGTAATATGACTAAAAAATTAATATAAGAAATATTATTTCATAGTCCACTGAAAAATCATAGATGAATGTGAGACTCTAATTAATCAACTGTCGCACATGATGTATATATTGAACTCAACGATATTGATAGATGGAGATTAACTTACTGGTTCATCTGAGCAAAGAAACATATTACTAAGTGGATATATTTAATAATATTTTTTATATACTTATGAGGCAGTTAAGTAATAACTTATTATGGATTTATAAGTTAATTTGGTAAGTTAGTATTTAAAAGTATTTATGAGATGCCATAATATATATTATATTTTTATATTATTATTATTTTTACAAGAAGTATATACCTTTCCTCAGGTATATTATGACATTATATGAGGCATGTATATTTACTAGTTGGTTAGAGTAATATAAATTATTGTAGAGAGAGTTACTACTTTGGGATTAGCGCGCGCTATGAGCCTAGCCTTGTGTCGTATTTCATACCAAGAAATACTTTGATCAACACAAGACACCACTCACATGCCATGGCGAGGAGATATGTGGTGCCGAGAGCCTAGTGATGGCGGGTGTGAGCACGGCCTGAGGGAGAGTTTCCAGAGAAGGACCGCACGAGGAGGCGGGGCGATAAGCGCGGCGAGAGAGAAGTAAACCCCAGCCCACTGGCGCACCACTCCAACGCGCGCCTCCGTTTGGGAGGACTCTAGATAACGCGAACGGCTTCCGTGCAAGGAATCCGAGCGCGTCATAAGTTATCATATGCGATCTATACTGAGTTGGTATTTGTTTTTCTTAAATGCGCACTATTTTTTTTGGGTTTATAGATTAATATATCAAATTAGTAATTCTCTTGGGGTATAGGGCGAGAAAAGCCCGGTATAAAGAGAGCTAGGAGGATATTTGCGCGCGAGAGTATAAGAAGATAAAAACGGGAAAATGTAAAACCAAAATTGTCTTATTTAGAGAGAGAGTAGGCGAACCGCGAGTAATTTTTTTTCCACTGTTTCCATATTATGTCAAGCTTTCAAATCACACACAAAATAAGATAATGTATGATATATTATTTACAAGGAATCAGGCACGGCGACCAATCCCGTAGAATGGAAAAATTATAAACATATTAGTTCCATTCTTTCTTATGTAAGGATTAATATAATTTGATATATGAAATAGAGGTGGTCCCTGAGTCAATATAATATATATTTTTATTGTCTATGAGAAACTACTGCAAAGAGTGTAATATTATTCTTCCATATTATGTATTATATTTTTTAAATTATAGGTTCCTTTTTTAATTAATTATGAGAAAAATAATAATAGGATTTTTCATTACTTAAATATAATATCTTACATTTACGAGATACTCAAATTTAACGTTATAACGAGACACAGCATATATTTTTATAATATTTCTACCTAAATATAATAAAAATAATTAAAATCATAATAAAAATATAAAACAAAAAATATATAAATATAATATTAAAAATAATATATATTAATCCTTTAAACAATTTAGGGATAAATAAAATTAGTACCTAACTTATAGATTAAGATTTTTTAGGTAATGAATAACTGCCACCATGAAATCCCAAGTGAGCTATTTACAAATTATCATCCCAAATATTTATTAATATATTAATATATAATAATTTATATTTAGAAAAAAATAATGCCTACTTTATTATATTGAATTATGTTAACAAGTTAACATACACATACTTTATCTTAAAATATATGTTTTATTAATTTATCATATTACATTAAATAAAAATTTATCTAAATTTATTATTAAAATATTTACAACTAATTTATTACACGAAGGCTTTATCGCCGAGGTCATAGAGCACTAATTACGGTTATACCTTATCTTACTTATCAGGTGAACTTTAAAGGTATTAATAAAATGACTGCTAGTATAAGACACGTCTCTATGGAACTATAATAGGAGGCTGAGCCCTCTGTTATATTTATTTCTGGAGTATTAGGTATATGATAGTTTTATTCGTAAATTATTTATTATAGCGATCCTTTTTATGTATATAAATTTTTAGTAAATAATTGATACATTATTAAATATTTTTAGTATATTAGTCTAAATGCATTTAACTTCGTCTTAGTATGGTCTTATTGTAGTTTTTTAACAATCTATTTTATGCAGTAGGATTCTTCTATTATTTCTTACTTGTTTATGAAGTATCTGATATACTAAGTGATTATAATGAGGTTGTCAAATATTATTTGCCTAATATATGAGATTTATTATGGTTGGAAATTCATTCATGTTAGTGGTAATTAGTCATAAATAAAGCATGTATAAGAATTTTGAACCTAGATCCTTATTATATAGTAGATCAAACGTATCAATTATAAAGCTGGTCAGCTTATTTCTATCTGTGAGCGATAAGTCTATTGTTATATGTAATATATCCATCCCCAACATAGATATACATTGTTAAAAGAACTAAACCATAAAAACCGCAGAGGCAGAGCCCGCAAAAGATGGAAAGCACTTAAACTTTGTGAAAGAATAAAGCATGCAGATGTGTTTTTGATGGAATTTTTTTTCATTTTTATCTATGAGGTTCTAGATATCTTTTTTTTTTAACCGGCAATTTTTATTAAAGAGAAGAAAAAAGATTTAATTATTGAAAAGAGGTATGGAATAGATAAATTAAATTTAACCTAATTTTTGGTATTGAAATATTTTCTTATATTCCCCATTTTGTCTATATCACAACGGGATAGGTGGACCTTGTAGAAAGTTTTATGTATACTAATTAAATTTATTTCATTTTTTTAGGAGATTTGAGAGGTCTTAGTTCTAGATAAAAATAATATTATCCTTTCTTTTTGATCTCCATTATTATTTTAGAGGTTTTTGAAGGAGATGTTATAGTTATGGGTTTGGGCTAATTAGATAAAGTTGCTTTGGAACGTTATATTAGAATATAACAAAAAATTATATTCGGTTTGTATAGTGGAAGGAGAGCAAATGCGTAGTGCTCTTAAGAACAGTGCGGAGAGGGTACCGATTTTTGTGCTAGTAGTATGAAATGAGTAACAATGGATTTAAAGTAGTATGAAATGAGTACCAATGGATATAATTATTGTGCGATGAGGGTTTTCTATATATTGAAAAATTGAAAGAGGCAGGAGTATTCCAATTTATTAATGTGTCAAGAAAAG
>JABUQX010053008.1:2500-36078 GCA_015478945.1 Trachelipus rathkii
AGATTTTGAAGTGAGTAGAGAGGGAGGGTTGAGTCATCGGCATAAGAGTGACAGAGGTTGAAGTAAAGCTGAGGAGATCGTTGATGAAAAAGTAGGAATAAAGTTGGAGATAGAACGGAAACCTTGCGGAACACCACATTTAACAGGAAAGGAGGAGAGGTCGCTCCATCAACGAGGGCTGATAGTAGAGCGATCGGAGAAGAAGAACTAGACAAAGAGTAAGCCAGAGAAGGAGGGAAACCCAAGGAAGGGAGCTTGGAGAGCAGTGGACGCGTGCCAAACCCGGTTAAAAGCTTTGGAAGTATGTCAAGCGCCACCACGCAAGCTCCCCATTGGTCCCTAAGGGCAGAGAAGACCATAAATAGTTAGATAGGAATTATGACCAGTGGACTTCGAGCGACCGAAGCCCATACTGTGATTGAAAGAAGGAATGAGATCTCCAGATGACCAGGAAATGAGAGTTAAAGAGTGTTCAAAGATTTTTAGATAGAATACAAGTGAGAGTATAGGGCGATAGTTAGAGGATCAGAGCGGGTACCTTTTTTCGGGATCGGTTGGACATGTTGCGCGCTTCCAGCACTTGAGGGAAAGTGATTAGTATTAAGAATAGAGAAGTAGGTGTGAAACGAGGAACAGGGCGCCAGTCAGAACGCACACTCCGCTCAAAACACCGGGGAGGAATGCAATCCGGGCCACTAGCCTTCTTAACTTTCATAGATCTCAGGATCCCACGCAACCGATCATGTGTATAATCACAGGTAATGACATGGGAAACCTGAGAGGAGAAGGAGTAGCGAGGAGGGATGCCAGAATGCCTCGGGTTAGATTAGATTGAAAAAAGGAGGGCCGAAGAGATTAACCTATTCAGAAAGGAGTGTTAGGAACAGAGCCGTCAAAACGAATAAGAGGAGGAAAGGGAGATTTACAATAGTTTTTAGAGATGTTTTTGCAAGGGGCCCAGAAATTTTTATCTGTAGGAGAACCAAGCAGGTTGTCGCACCTTCTTTTAGTGAAAAGTGCGCTTAGCCTGTCGATGTATCCCTGCAACGATTCCGAGCAGAATGAAATTAGTAAGAGTGATAGGAAACGGAGTTGTTCGCATGCCCCGATACGCAATGTCTCGCTCCTGAATGGCGCGAGAACAATCTTTCAATCGAACCCATGGATTTTGGGAGAAAAAGATTTAGTTGAAGAGGGAATGAAACTGCTCATCCCATCTGGATTACGGCCCCACCAAACCCTTTTTCAGGCGGGTGACGGCGAATCCCCGGAGTACAAAGCAGGATTCCTTCTAATGGCAGTTAGCAAAAAAAAAAGCAACGCAATTCCCCTAATTAACACGATAAAGTGCAAGAAATTTCATTTAGGGAAAAATGGGGCTGCTTGGAGAGAAAGTGTCTTAATTAAGAGGTACAAGATTGTGGTCAGAGTTACCAATAGGCAGGAAGACAATGGCTGTATTTAAACGAGAAGAGTAGTGGTGAAAAAGTCATGCGTATTCAAGAATTGATTAGGGCTACGATCTGGAATATGTGTAGGTGCTCCTTAATTAACTGTTCCAGATCGTTGAGAAACTGAATGATTCGGCTTCCTCCCCGCCTGAATCAGTGTGAGAGGAGCCCAACACTCAGTGTGGTGTACGTTCAAATCCCCGTAAATAGAGTATACTCAGCATCTTGGATGGGGAAAAGTACAGTACTCATGAGAAAGTAGTAAGATAGTCAAAAAAATTTTGAAATCTGTTCCATTATTGGAGCAGTAGCAGAAACACAGATATGATAGTAGTAGGGAGAAAGATTTTTTAGCCACAGAACATCGAATTAGGAGATTCAAGATTTCTCGAGACGGTTTACAGGAGTATTTATGTTTATATAGTTTTGTATGTATGTAGTGGTCAAGGTGGTTTAAGTGGTGAGGTGGTGGAGAATCGACAGACTGGGACGTCAAAGAAAGAGGATTGCGTCAGTTAGAGAGTGGCTGAAATGAAAGGATGAAACTTAGCACAAGCTAGAGAATTGTGGGATGACATAAGTTTTGTGAGAGAGCACGGTGTAGGCCTGCCCAGGGATAAACCCATGACATTAAGAGATGTCACATTGGGTGACTACTACAGTTGGTGAAGCTTCAGGTATATTTTGGCAACTATAACATGTATGGAAGGGAAGAGTTGTGAGGAGGGAATTTCTTATTCGAATTTAAGGAAGCCATTCTTTCTTAACTAATTGTGTTTCCAGAGCAAATTCTCTGCTTCCCACTTCCAGTCTTTGAGAGCGAGATGCGACTGGATGGAGCATTGGAATTAAAAAAATCAGTAAAACGATGATTGAATAGATATAAAATGCAGAAAAATAACCAACTTTCAATTTACTAATAGAACCAAGGATCTTAACTTTTTAAGTCGTAAATCAATTTGAATAACCTGTCACCAACCTGGGCGCATCAAAAATAAAAATAAGTCTCCTCTTTTCGTAATTCTGGCTGCCTTGTTCAACAGGGCCATTCAGGTGCCTTCTAGTTATCCAAACTTTTTTCGTCTTTATGATACCTCCAATCTCTATATACCTATAAGTAATATAATATTGTAAGAGAAACTATAGTTGTTATATATAATATATATTATATATATATATATATATATATATAATATATATATATAGATAATATATATATATATCATATACTATATATATATATATATATAATATAATATATATATATATATATATCATATCATATTCTCTACTTTCTTTCTTCCCTTTCCTCTTTGCCCCAAAGATTGGGTAAGGTGCTGACAAGCATCGGGAAAAGAAAACAGCAGGTAGAGAACATTGCACAAACGTTCCGAAAAGAAAGCCCAAGCCTTACCGCCCCCATCTGTTACCATTAATTGTGAGAGCTCGATCACAGACAGAAAAAATGCCACCAGAGCAGCATGGGGACCGCGACCGGACCCTCCTGATGGTCAAATCAGTCAAGTGTAAGGGTTCATCCCTGGCCCAGGTGAGCCACAACACCATGCCGCCATACAAAACCCCGCCATTGTCTCCTATCATGCACCTTTATTCTTGCCTCTGCCAACTTCCACATTCTCTCTTCAGACATTCGTTCACGGACTCAATCCACTCCTCTCTCGGTCTCCCAGCCGGTCTCGTTCCCAAACAGCACTCTCCACATATACATTCCGCGTTAACCAACCGGCTATTCATTTCAATCCTTTCACATGACCGAAACCATCTCACATACTTTTCAATTTTTCTCTCATTTACCCTTTCTTCACACCACACAACTCTCTAATACGCTTATTCCTCATTTTATAAATTCTTTTCACAACTAGATGCCCCTAAGATTGTCCATCTGAACACATTGAACTTTAGATTTATACTTCTTATTCCAGACCATAGGTCTCACTACATACAAATAACACAGGTAACAACATACCCTCATGTAAGACTCTAGCGCCACTCAAGACTTAGTCCCTTTAGCATCAAACAACGATTTTAATTGCACCAGCAACCTTCCAGCCATTCACAACTTTCCTACTACACTCTGCATCATCCGTTCCCTTCTCATCCAACACATATTCGTAAATATTTAAACTCAGACACTTGCTCCAGCTGCTCATCATTCTAACATAAAACTATCCACACTGAGGACGTCCTTCACTCACACCATAAACCTTTACTCTTCATCTACGTTTACCTTTAAATGAAGTTGGTGGCGTTCAAATTATGAGACAAACTTAGGTGGGAGGGATGTGGTAGTGTAGGATAGAATTTTTTTTATGTATGTCTCACAATTTACCGTTTTTATTTTTTTTAGGGGTGCTTCGAGAACGTCCACCAACATGGAATACAAGGATTTGCAGTGCTAGTTTATTTTTTTTGTGTTTTTTTATCTAATTTAGCGATTTATTTTATTTATTATTATATTATTTATTCATTATATTATTATTATTTTATTATTATATGAGATATGTTTATTTATTATATCCATATTTTATAGAGAAAAAAAAGTGACATTTGAGACTTTTCATACAATTTTGAACATTTTATTTGTATGTTTCAAGCGTGAAAGTAGACGCTATACGATTCGTCGACAACTTACGTGTAACAGGTAATTATAACATTATTTACTATTATTATTATTATTATTATCATTATTCATTATTTCTATATTATACTTTTTTATGGTTATTTATTATTATTTTTATGATTGATTGATGGGTTAATGTTTTTTTAGTTGCGTCTGGATTCTCTTGGTGACGTTTCAGTTCAGTTCTGAGGTTACTTGTGTTCAGCGACCAGAGGTTCGATTCAACCAGCGACTGTCTTTCATTGTTGATGAGGTTATCTAAAATGTTAGTGAGTTGAGATGATTGCGTTTGGAGGAATGTTGGATTGGTTGTATTAAATTGTTTTTTCTTTTTTTTAGTCTTGAATTCACTGATTTGAGGCTCGTAAAGGGTTCAGAAGGGCTCAGATCTGAAGGGTTTGGATCAATTTCAGAGGGTGTTGAAGAGAAAAAAAAACTGGGTCAACCACCCAGGTAAGCACCCTGCAGTGGTGGGGTTATATTTTTTATTATATTTTTTTCATTTACTTATTTAATATTTTAATTCATTATAATTAATTAGTTATGTATGGCCAGATTTAATTTAATTGATGAAATTCATTACAATATAATTCATTTTTTAATATAGTCATTAATTTAATTCATATTATTATTATTATTATTATTATTATTATTATTATTATTATTATTATTATTTACTATCCTTATTATTATTATTATTATTATTTATTATTATATATATTATTATATTGCTTTTGTTATTGCCGATTGCTATGATGCGATATTCTTTTTACTCCGCAGTTTTTTTTTTTTGGAGCTTGTCTACCCCACTCACGAACATTCAAAAGAGCAGTAGAAGATGACACTTGTATGAGTATAGAGATTTAGGAAACGGAAAAATAGAATAATTTTATGATTAGCTACTAGCTAGGTTATAGAGAGATAGAAGTATCGGTAGTAGGAGGAGAGAATTAATTAGATTGAAAGGAAAGTGGACGTTGTAGAGTAGAGACCGGTGGACACAAAAGATAGAAAAGTAAGAGATTATACTGTGGAGAAATTTGTAGAGAATTGAGAAGAACTTTGTGGAGAATTGAGAAGGAGTGGTTTGGAGAACTTAGAAGGAGTACAATTGGAGAATTAGAGACTGCATTTGATATTTTTAGTATTAAGGCAAGGCAATATATTTTATAGGTTTATGGGTTTTCTAGATTTAAGGTTTGATTCGAATATTCATTGATATTTATTTTATTTCCGGATCGGTATCGGTGTCGGTTTTACCTTGTTGTGGTGAGGGTGCTTACACTAGCGGTTCACCTTGCCGTGGTGTTTTCTTTAATAAACGTGTGATTGCTTCGTGTGTTTTGCGTTTGATTTTTTTTCCTGAGTTTCATTTATTGTGTTTATTTATTATTTTGTTTTGTTCTCTGGTTTTTTTTCTTTCCAGGACCCACGACTATTGAGATTTGTTTGTGGCCTCAAAACCACAACATATTTCTGGCGCCCAACGTGGGGCGTCTGGACGGAAGACCAAGGGGACATAGACGATAGCAGGTAAGATGGCTACGCCTGAGGAAGTGAGATTGGGATTGGAAGTAGAGAGACTGAAAGAGGCATTAAGGAAGAAAGAAAAGGAGAATGAGGACTTAATTGATAGACTGAGAGAGATGGAAGAAGGAATGCAGGAGAGAGAAAAACAAATGGAAATGAGAATGGAAGCAAGAATGGATGATATACTGAATAAGAGGTTTGCAAAAGAGATTGGAACGAAAGGGACGCAAATGAAAGTAACCTCTACTCCGAAGATAGTAGATTTACAGAAGGGACAGAGCGTTTTGGATGAGGACAAGATTGTAAGTGATGTGGATGAGAAGGATATGGATAAAGAGAAAATGAAAGAAGATAAAAATAGAAAAAAGAAGAAGAAAGGAAGAAAGAAAAAAGAGAAGAGGATCAAGAAGAAGAAGAAGGACATCGAAGAATAGAAGACATGAAAGAAGAGTGAATAGCAAAAGGTAAGAGTTAGATTCTTATATATAGTATGATGTGAATGAGGAACTGATGCAGAATTGATGAGGATACCATGTCTGGAAGACTCGAGAGATTGATGTTCAAGTGGCACGGAGTGTTCCTATTTAGGGACATTCCGAAGATTAATAAATATAATGTGTATGGAACTAAGGATGTGTGTGATTGAATTTTTTAGAGAGTATGAGAGTTACTGTAAAGAAAAATTGATTGAAAATAAGGTGTTTTGGGTTAAAGAGTTAGGTGAGTTTTTGGAAGGGAGAATGTTTGATTTTTACAAGGCTATTGTGAGTGTGGGTGAGCCGAAGTATGAAGTGGTAAAAGAAAGAATGTTGGAACAGGTTGAAAGAGTTAAGGGGGGTGTAAAGTATAGACGTGTGAATGACTTTGATAAGGCTAGGAGAGGAAAGAATGAAAGATTGGATAATTATGCGCATAGGTTGGAAACATTGGCTCGAGTGAAGTTTGGGGATGAGGGGATAAATGAAAACAAAATGTTGATGAAGAAATTCCTGGAGACGATCCCTCCTCCAGTGGCGGAGTTTATAAATGCGAGGCGTAAAGAGAAAATGAGGTGGAGTAGGGAACGATTGCAGTGGAGGGATGTGTTAGAGATAGTAGAAAGATCGTGAGTTTGAAAAGAATGAAAGAGATAAAGAGGAGTATGAGAGGCAGGATGTGTACAGTGGGTGGAACGAAAAAAAGGGCTTCACCAATGCCACAGTATAAGTCTTATAGGGATGCTCTTAGGGCCAATCCATATGAAGTTATGGTAAAATTCTTAGAAGATTTCTATGGGGGTGAAAATGAAAGACAGGTGAATGCTAGGAGGACGAATGCGATGGAGTGCCAAGCCAAACCACCAGTTGGTAAATACAAGCTGAGAGAGAATGTTGGGTATGAATCAAGGGAATGGTGAGAGAGACATTGAATAGGACATGGAACAGGAAGAGAATGGCAGGGGGTATGGATGTGTAGTGTATTTAGTGTGTAAGATGGACATTTGATTCAGATGGTTAGATGGGCACTGGAGCGTGTTTTAGGTTGTGGGGCAAGTGGGCATATGGCTATTGAATTGCACAGGACCCTCAAAGGGCCGGATGTAGGAGATGTGGAGGGATAGATCATTTTGGTAAGAAGGATGTCAGCAGAGGGTGTGAATTGTGAGGAGGACTGTTGCCGGGGAATTGTGGGACTAGAGGGTCATTGGTGTTTTCGAGGATGTGCAGCGTTCCCACGATATACCTGTACATTTATGTGGGGCAAGGTAGGGGCACGGTGCGGGATAGCGTGTTGGGGAGTAAGACAACCTGGGGTGATGCAAATGAATCAAAATGTAGTTCCTGGTGGTAGTGCGAATGCGGTTAATGGAAATGTTGTTGGTAATGGTTCAGCTGTAGGTGGTACTAGAAATGTAAGTGTGAATGAAGTAGTAGGTATGAATAATCAGGTAAGGGGAACTGGTCCGGGAAACGAGCCAGTGTAGGGTTTACAGCTGGTGGATCCTTAAGTGGTGGAAAGGGGCTGAGTGTTGCTAGGGAAGGGATTGTAAGTGCGGATGTCTTTTCGGCTGGTCCGGTAGATGAGTGCATGACTATTAAGGTTTATTGTGGAGGTATTGGAGTGAGAGCTTTGATTGATACTGGGTGTATGGTCAGTGTAGTGTATAAAAGTGCGTATGATAGGATGAATATACAGGAAGATCAGAAAGAGTCTGGAAAAGGGAATATTAAGGGGATTAGTAATATGGTAATACCGGTCGTTACAAAATTTAGGGAGAGTGTTAAGATTGGAGGTATAAGTATGGAAGAAGGTGAGTTCTATGTTATTGATAGTAAGAATGAGAAGTATGATCTGTTGTTAGGGTATAAGTTTTTAAGTATGAATGGGATGATTATCCATCCTGATCGTATGATGATAGAGAAAAAGGTGAATAAGGATGGGAAATGTCAGATGTATGTGAATAAGGTAGGGGATGTAAAGGTGAAATTGGTAAAAGGTGTGGAAGTGTTTGCTATGGAAGATATGTCTTTGAAGGCTGATGGTGTGGTAAGTGTAAAGGTAGGTTGGAATGCGAATGTAGGTGTGGATGTCGACCAGAATAGCATGTTTCTGGTGGATGTTATGGATGCGAAGTATAGAGTGAAAAGGGTTGCACATGTATTTGATGGTATATTAGATTATGAATAATCCTAGAGTATGTATGCAGAAGGTGCCTGATGTGAAAAAGAGAGTGAGAGGTATAAGGGTTGGTGATGTGGTTGGTAGTTTGTATTCTGTTTTGATTATAGAGAACTCGAGAGAGAGAATGTGATGTTTTTGCTGGTGATATTGAGAGGAAAGATTGGGTGCATGATGAGATGGTTGAGAAAATACAGTTGCCTGAAGGTTTGAATGAAGTAAGGAGACAAAAGATTGTACGAATGTTGTGGGAAAGGAGGAAAGTGCTAAGCAAAGGCGATGAGGATTTTGGGAAGGCGCAGTTGCCTGAATTCCGTTATTGTGTTATCGGAAGATAGCCCCCAAAAATTTACCAGGACCTCGTCACTTTCCTCCCCAGTTGCGAATGAGATTGAAGAGCGAGTGTGAAGAGCTTAGAGCGAGAAGGTGTGTGGGAGAGAGTGGAGTCCTCTGGATAGTCCGATTTGTGCCTGTGAAGAAAGCCCCTGATGGACGATGAGGTTATGTATTGATTAGGTAAGGTTAATGAACAGAACTGTTGAAAGATAGGTTTCCTATGTGTGTAGTGTCAGAATTGTGTGATATAGTATTGCATGGATGAAAGTCTTTACGGAAAATGCGAATCTGGTGCGTGGATATATCAGATGCCAGTGGAAAGAGGATAGTAGGGTGTTGACCTGCTTTTTCGACTGCTAAGCGGCATTCTCAGTTTCGGAATTTGGAGGCTTTTGGGTTGCCCATGCTCCAGGCAGCTTTTCTAGAGGGCGATGAATGTGGTTTATGGAATGATTTTCCTAAGTTAAGAATGTGATGGTGTTTAGTAGCATGATATTTAGTGATGGACTTGAGACTGTCTCTGATCATTGAGTTAGTGAATGATGTTGTTGAAAAAGTTGGAGAGGATGTAGAATAAAAGTGAAAGTGAGAAAGTGATGGTTTGCTGGACTGACGGTGAATTTTTAGGGACACCCAAGGTTAGTGCGACGGGTTGAAGAAAGCGTGAAAAGTTTTGTTGAAAAAGTTAGGAAGTTTCCGAAACCAAGGGAATGTTCGGAGCTGAGGGGATTTTAGGTTTGCGTAGAATTTGGAAGCGATTTATTGAAAGATTGTTCTGGTGTGATGAAACCTTTGACTGAATGGACTGGTAAAAAGAAGAGTACGATTGTGAAATGGAATGACAGAATGAATGAAGCGTTTGAGAAATTGAAAGCGGAAGTTGCGAAAGATGTAGAATTAGCATACCCTGATTACAGTGAGGATGCTAAGCCACTGGAAGTGTATACGGATGCAAGTGGGTATTGTTATGTGAGTTGTTTGATGCAAGAGCAGGTGATTGATGGAATTGAAAGGAAACGGAGGGGATTGCTTATGTTTCGAAAGGCGTTTAGTATGACAGAGCGAAAGTATTCTACGATTGAAAGAGAGTTGGCTGCTTTGAGGTTTTGTTTGAAATCGTTGCGTCCGTTTTTGTATGGTATTAAGTTTGTGGTGCGAACGGACCACCAACCCTTAGTGTATTTGCAGAGAATGAGGACAGTTGATAGTAGGCTTGCGAGAACTTTGGAAGATTTGAGTGATTTTGATTATGTGGTTGAATATATCCCGGGTGAAAGGAATGAGATTGCAGACTTGATGTCTAGAATGCCAGGGAGTGAGAGAATGAGTGAAACGTTGGTGATTGATCCTGAGTATTTGCCTAAGGGATTAATGAAAGGGAAAGAAAGTCGAGTGGAGGTGATTTCTATGTTGAAGTGTGTTGTATGGTTTACAGGATCTAGCCAAGGATGGGTTGGTTGTGAGAGTGCCTGAGAGTATAGAAGAATTGCGGAGGGAAGTTATGACTGAGGTGTGTGTGCAAGAAACCTGATCAGATAGGAGTTAAGAAGGTGCGACAGTATGTAAGAGAGTTAAAGACTATGTGTAATGGAGGTGTGATTCCGTTGCAAGAGGTGTTGGTTGTTGTAAGTAAATTGTTTAAAGTAGTTGTGTGTGTGCATTATGGCGGGGAACGACCGGTAATTTATAGGAGTGAGGGGATTGACAGGAACAGCGTAGGTGAGCTGCATTTACAGTGTTTGAGTGGGGTACATTATAATTGGGTAATAGAGAAAAAGAGTTATGATAGGAAGTATGTCTTGGAGAAGGGAGTAGAAGATTGTGTAGTTGAGGATGAGGAAGATGTGAAAATGATTTGTCCTGGTGAGATTGAAGAGGTAATGTATTGCGAACATGGGATGAGTGGTAGAATGGCTGTGAAAGTGCAGGTAGATGGTAAGGTATATTGTGGGTTGATTGACACTGGGTCTCAGATTTCTTTGGTAAATGCGTCAGTGGTACGAGAGCTTGAGCAAATGACATGGCAGATACCTAGGAGGAGTACAAGTGTAAAGATAAAGGGGATTGGGGCAGGAGAAATCGTAGCGTGGGAAGAGGTTTTGTTAAAAGTAGAGATAGGAATGTTAGAGAGAGTTGGACATAGGTTTGTTGTGCTTGATGAAGAACGAATGCCGTATTGTTTTTTGTTTGGGATAGAATTTTTAAGAATGAATGGATTGTCAGTAGATGTAGGGAATGAAAGATTGCTGAAAGGAAATCGGGAAATAGTTAGAATGCATAAGGGGGATGTATGCATGACCAATTTCGTAGGAATGGTAACAGTTGGGGTGGGTGATGAGGAATTGTTGAGTATGGGAGATATTGAAGTGATGCAAGAGGAATGTCCTATGGTCTGTGAGCTGAGAAAATGTATTTTGTCGAATAAGGAAGTGTGTAGATGGGACCAGTTGATAGACGATTTTAAGGTGTTTGCGAAAAAGTTTGTTGTGTGTGAGAATGTGGTGTATTATATAAGGAAAGTACGAGAGGAAGATTTGTATGTACCAGTGTTTTCTGTGGTTGGGGCAGTAGGGATGGCTTTAGTGATTCATCGTAGATATGGACACATGGGAAAGTTTAAATTATGGGAATGTATGAAAGAGAGAGTGTTTAACCCTTGGTTGCGAAAGATAGTGAAGGATGTGGCGACCACTTGTGAAGAGTGTCAGAAAGGGAAGTATCAGAGAATGTATGTAAAACCTCCTGTGTTGAGAATGGATGTGAGGGAACCTTTTGAGTTAGTGGTGATTGACTGTGTTTCTTTGCCAGTGACTGCATGTGGGTATGTAGGAATGGTAGTGATGGTAGATCATAAGAGTAAGTTTGCGTATGCAGTGCCTGTGAAGAATAAGACTAGTGCGAATGTAGCTAAGGTAGTGAGAGAAGTTTTGTTGCCGATGTGTGTATGTAAACCGAAGCGAATGTTGGAGTGATAATGGACCAGAGTTTTTAGGGCAGGCGTATTGAGCAGTATGTTGAGTGATGGGGATTGAAACATGTGCGGACTATCCCCGTATATGCTAGTTCGGAATGCGTTTGGCTGAAAGAACTGTACGATACGAGTTGAGTGAGATGTTACGAATGATGAGTGAGCGAGAGAATGAATGGGATTATTGGATAGGAAAAGTGTTGTGGGCATATAATATGACTGTACATAGGGCTACTGGTATGTCTCCATGTATGTATGTGATGAATTTTGAGAAGTTTGTTAAACCTAGGTTAGGGTTGCCTGAAAGTGATAGGGATGTTTGGAGAAAAGGGAGTCTGAAGTTTGCAAGTTTTGAAGTAGGGGATAAGGTTTTGAAAGAGGTGATTGAAAAGGGCCGTTTGAATGCGAGTAAGATGAGAGAAAAGTTTGAAGGGCCTTTTGTCGTGAAAAGAGTGATGTCGAATGGAGTTAGTTATGTGCTTGAAGAGTGAGACAGATGTGAGTGAGTGAGGTTTAGAGCGCATCAGATGCAGTTGAGGCCGTGGAGGGAGCCGCCTGGATATTTGAAGGCTCACCCAGTGTATAAGTTTTGGATGAATGACACTGAAATGAATGAGAATGTGGAAGGAGTGAATGATTTGTGGTTACAAGGTAAAGAGTTGGTTTTAATAGAAAAACGTAGGAAGAAGAAATGTAAGAGAAAAGGTAAAGTTATTAAGACTGATAGAGTAAAAGGATTATTTGATGAGGATGATGAGTGAGAATTATTTTTCAGGGTTTTGGTGGGATGGTGGAAATGGTGTGCAGAGTTTGAATCAGACCTATACATTATGTAAGTTTCCGTTGGACGAGAGTGAAAGTGTGTTAGCAGGATTAAGAGATGTTAGGGATAGGAGTGTGAATATGAGGGTGGAAGATGCAAGTAAATTTTGCGTGGAATTGGATGAAGTGGTGAATGAAATAAAGGCGAATGCACGAGTAAGAGAGATTAATAAAGAAATTGCGAATATGTCTGAGAAGTTACTTAGATTGGAAGGTGTGAATGAAATCGTAGAAGTTGAAGATGTGATTGTTGACAGAATTGAGAATGGTAATAGGGACCAGGTAGAAAGTACAAGGAGACCTTGTACTAGGAGTAGAGGCAGAGTGGAAGAGTATGATTGGATTATGAAAAAGGGATTGTAGAATGTAAGAGCGAGTGAATGAAGTTGGTGGCGTTCAAATTATGAGACAAACTTAGGTGGGAGGGATGTAGTGTTTTAGGATTAGGATTTTTGTTGTTTGTCTCACAATTTACCAGTTTTATTATTTTTTTTAGGGGTGCTTCTAGAACGTCCACCAACATGGAATACCATTGACTGCAGTGCTAGTTTATTGTTTTCTTGTGTTTTTCTAATTTAGCGATTTATTTTATTTATTATTATATTATTTATTCATTATATTATTATTATTTTATTATTATATGAGATATGTTTATTTATTATATCCATATTTTATAGAGAAAAAAAAGTGACATTTGAGACTTTTCATACAATTTTGAACATTTTATTTGTATGTTTCAAGCGTGAAAGTAGACGCTATACGATTCGTCGACAACTTACGTGTAACAGGTAATTATAACATTATTTACTATTATTATTATTATTATCATTATTCATTATTTCTATATTATACTTTTTTATGGTTATTTATTATTATTTTTATGATTGATTGATGGGTTAATGTTTTTTTAGTTTGCGTCTGGATTCTCTTGGTGACGTTTCAGTTCAGTTCTGAGGTTACTTGTGTTCAGCGACCAGAGGTTCGATTCAACCAGCGACTGTCTTTCATTGTTGATGAGGTAATTATAAATGTTAGTGGTGAATGATTTGGTTTGGATGAATGTTGGATTTGGTTGTATAAAATTGTTTTTTCTTTTTTTAGTCTGAATTCACTGATTTGAGGCTCGTAAAGGGTTCAGAAGGTCTCAGATTTGAAAGTTTCGGATTGATTCAGAGGGTGTTGAAGAGAAAAAAAAACTGGGTCAACCACCCAGGTAAGCACCCTGCAGTGGTGGGGTTATATTTTTTATTATATTTTTTTCATTTACTTATTTAATATTTTAATTCATTATAATTATTAGTTATTAAAGGTATTTTTTTCTGTTATTTAATTTATGAAATTCATTTACAATATAATTCATTTTTTAATATAGTCATTAATTTAATTCATATTATTATTATTATTATTATTATTATTATTATTATTATTATTATTATTATTATTATTACTATCCTTATTATTATTATTATTATTATTATTATTATTATTATTATTATATTATTATTATTAATTATTATTATTATTATTTCTTTTTATTGCGATTGCTATGATGCGATATTCTTTTTACTCCGCAGTTTTTTTTTTGGAGCTTGTCTTACCCACACGAACATTCAAAAAAGAGCAGTAAGAAGATTGACATTGATGAGTATTGAGATTTAAGGGAAACTTGAAATAGAATAATTTTATGATTAGCTACTAGCTAGGTTATAGAGAGATAGAAGTATCGGTAGTAGGAGGAGAGAATTAATTAGATTGAAAGGAAAGTGGACGTTGTAGAGTAGAGACCGGTGGACACAAAAGATAGAAAAGTAAGAGATTATACTGTGGAGAAATTTGTAGAGAATTGAGAAGAACTTGGTGGAGAATTGAGAAGGAGTGGTTTGGAGAACTTAGAAGGAGTACAATTGGAGAATTAGAGACTGCATTTGATATTTTTAGTATTAAGGCAAGGCAATATATTTTATAGGTTTATGGGTTTTCTAGATTAGTTTGATTCGAGATATCAGTGGATATTTATCTTTATTTCCGGATCGATCGGTGTCGGTATTTACCTTGTTGTGGTGAGGGTGCTTACACTAGCGGTTCACCTTGCCGTGGTGTTTATTCTTTAATAAACGTGTTGATTGCTTCGGTGTGTTTTTGGTTTTTTTTTTTTTGAGTTTCATTTATTGTGTTTATTTAATTATTTTGTTTTGTTTTTTGGTTTTTTTTTCTTTCACAGGACCCACGACTATTGAGATTGTTTGTGGCCTACAAAACCACAACAGTCGCGCACACAAAACAAATCATCCGCATATAATAAGTAGGGCACCCTCCACTCCTTCCATTCTCTCCATCATCCTAACACCATTTCCTGCCATTCTCCCCACTTCGAATTCTTTCATAAACCCCATCCATAAACACATTGAATAACCAAGGAGACGAAACACATCTCCCTGTCTCATCCGCTATTAATCCCTAAACCAATCACCATGACACCATTTATTCTTACAAAACGCTTCACTATCGTCATAACATACTTTTGATTCCATTGTAGAAGCCTACCACCAACACCATTATATCACTAATACCTGCATAAAGCTTTCTATTAACTCTATCATACACCTGTTGTAAATCCATAAATTCTTTCATATAATTTTTCTATCTTCTCCCTAATTTTCTTAATCATTTGTTCAATGTAAAGATGTGATCCACACATCCTCTACCACTCCTAAACGCACTTGTTCTTCACCCAACCAGTCCTCAGTCACTCGGAAGCACTCTTCAACCAAAATACCGCGCATCATATACCTTTCCCTACAACTTTCAATAAACTTATTCCCCTAGAATTTCTACAGTAATTCCCCTTTTCTCCTTACCTTTATAAGGGTACTTTACCGCTCTCCCAATCCCTGGAACTTATACCCTTCCATAAACGCTTTAGTACACAACTTCCAAATCCATCAATCACCATCTCGCCTCCGCTCTTGATCATTCACTAGTAATTTTCTATACCTGCAGATTTACCATTCTTCAACTTTCTCACTCTACCCATACCTCTCCTCCTTACTAATAAACCTCATCCCCAAAATACCTTCCTTCTTGCACCGATTCAAAAAACCACACACATTCACTAACACCTTCATCATTACTGTTAATATTTTGCAGAGTTTCGAAGTGTTCTTTCCACACTCCCCTCACATCCATTTCATCAGTTACAAAAGCACCATCCCTATCGATTATTCTAAGCAGATTCCCCTTAATTCTGCATTACATTAACCTATTCGCGACTTCCTTCCAGAAGAGTTCCTATTCCCTTGTATGTGCCTACATTCATCCTCCTTCCAAACTGTTCATTATACCTCTTATTGTCACCCACGTAATTATATGCATATATTTATATATATATATTATTAATATATATATATATATATTATATAATATATACTATATAATATAATATATATATGATTTTTTTTTTATTTAATTATATTTTATAACGACAATCGGGGGAAGGTTACTATTTTATGTTTTTCCCACCAGTGGGCCCATACAAAGTGGAAAGGTGCACAGTTATCAGGGTGAGGAGTAACCCCAGCCTAGTCTGAACCAAGTCAAGATATTCCAGCCATCAGTGGGCATGGCTAGGCTCTGGACTCACAGACCTACTGTGTGTGAGGCGAATAGGAATGTAGGTGTCTGTATGTGTATTAAAGGTTGTACCGTTGTATGTGTTGGCTATGGATGAGTGAGGTGAGGGTATTGAGATTAGTGTATTAATACACTATGCCGTAAACTGTAATGAATTACAGAAAATCTCCTACAAACGGCAATTTTTCGTGTCCGTCCTGGTGACTAGTCGAAAGTACAAATCCCGTTTGACGAAGACTCGAACTCACGACCCTAAGCGTGCAAACGCACCACTCAGCCCCACTGCGCCACACAGACTCTTATATAATATATTATATATATATATATTATATATATATATTATATATATCTATATAGCTTTTGATTATAATATATATATATATTATTATATATATATATTATGAAGCAACCTCGCTTCCCCTCCTACGAGAAGCGGACAATCCTGAGATATTGTTACACTACAGCGGGCTGAGCCCATAGATCCATCAGTGCGAGCGTATCGAAGTTGCGTCTGGTGTTCGTCAGGTCCGAGCAGTTTAATAAGAGATGTCTTGTGTCGTCATTGGTTGGTTTCCTCCTTCTCTTTACTTATTAATGTCTAGTTTTCTTTCAGATCGTTCCAGTTTGGCTCTTGTTGATGGAGCGACCTCCTCCTCCTTTCCTATTACTTGTGGGTTCTTCAAGATTCTGTTCTTTATCTCAACTTCTATTGTCCTGACTTTTTCATGAAACCATTATCTTAGCTGCAGTCTAAACTCTGTCACTCTTATGTCGATGACTCAACACTCCATTCTTCCTCTCATTTCAAATCTGCTCACACATTTGAAAACATCTTGAGTTGCCTCTCGTCTGCATCTTTCATATTCAATTCTTGCCGATATGGATGGGATTTCTTGGTCGGGTCACCGAAATCTTGTTGAAAATTAAACTTTAAAAACTCAGCTTCTTCACATCTCCCTCTCTAAACACCTCCCAACTTTCCTATCTCTTTCGACGGCTCCTAACTCTTTGAACAAATGCTAAACATTTTGGAACTGAACATAAAACAAATTTGTCTTGAAAATACATATCACAACGGTTGCTAAGATGGCCTCAAAGCCGGGGATTTTGTTCAGATTGAGGGAATTTTTCTTCTGCTCAGTTATTCTAGTTATAAAAAGGTTTTATCCGACCTTGTATGGACTATTGTTCTCACATTTCGGGTGGCTCCGGTTCCACCCTTCTTTTAGATAGGGTTGAGGCTAAGGCTAAGAGGCTTATAAACTGTCCATACTTTCTGACTTCCTTGACCCTCTTTCTCTGCGACGTGACATTCGCTCACTATCTCTTTTCTACAGGTGCTCGAGAGAGCTGATCTCTCACATTCTCCACCACATGCATTTGCCCTCGTAAGTACAAGAGTACCTTCTGTCTCACGTGGCAATATTATAGCGAGTATTGAAGACTCAAGGGCCGTTCGTTTCTGGGGCCTCACTTTCCAGTACACATCTGATCAGTGGAAATCCTATTGGTCTTCATATGTTTTTCTTACTGTATTCAGATCTTCTCACATTCTAAGCACACGTTTGCGCACCACCTGAGGAAATTGCCCTAGGCAAAGAAGTTGGAGTGGGTTAAGATTTTATTTGTTATTTTGCCCCCTCCTTGAAAACGGCCCTGCTGTGAGTGGTGGCGGTAACGTGTTAAAAAAAAAGCACCTGAAAGTAAATCAGTTGAATGTGAGCATGGTAAAACTGAACTCTACCCATTACCTCCTCCTTGATAATAACCTCATCCACAAAATACCTATTCCTTCTTGCACCATCAAACCAATACACATTCCTATCACCTCTTCATTTACTGAATATTACAGATTTTCGAATTATTCTTTCTACACACCCCCTTCACATCATTTCACCACTTACAAAGCACCATCCCTTTTCATTATTCTAAGTAGGTTCCCCTTATTCTTAACCTTTCGCGCTTCCTTCCAGAAAAGCTTCCTATTCCCTTGTAAGTCCCAATTCATCCTCCTTCCAAACTGTTCATTTACCTCTTCTTTTCTACTACGTATGCACCTTTTAGTATTTCTTTTTTCCTCCTTATACAATTCGAAGCATCTTTCTTTTGAAACTTCATCATTTGCTTTTAGTACATTCAACCACGCTTCTTTTTTACTTTTAACCACTTGCATCACCTCTTCATTCCACCACTCATTGTTAATATTCTTACTTCCTACTTTAGCACATTCACATACTTCTTTTGCACTGCTAACAATTGCTTCCTTCATTTGCTCCCAGATTTGTTGTTTCAACTTGTTCACATTCAACTGATTTACTTGCGAGCGCTCTTACATACTTATCCTTATTATCTTGCTCATTTAACTTCTCACTCTTATTTTACCTACTTCCTTCCGTATCACCTCCCTCTCCATCCAAGCCGCCCACTAATTCAATTTTACATAGGAACAAACATATACCGATAATTTCCCATTCTTAAACCGTACTGATTTAACATCCAAAACATACTTCAACATCATCATCTTCACCAACACAAAATCATATACCATTTCGACCTAACCAACTCTAGTATACTTATAGATATTCTTTGTGTTTAAAAGAAAGGGATTACTTACACACAGTACCTCTCTCCTCCAGAAATCACATCACCTTTCTACCATTCTCATTTTCTCCCCACACCCAAAAACCACCTGTATATACCATCCCTTTTGGGTTGTCACCTATACAACCATTCACGGTCCCGCAGCACTATCAATCTGTGAAGCTCTTACTCACCCCATCAAAAACATCATTCATATTATCCCAAAAAATCGTACTCCCTTCAACGTTTCCCTCAGATGGGCCACTACGTCACAACCACACATACCGTGACCTTTTCAAACTTAAAATTTAACCATTAGAATCTAGGACCACACACACACAAAGTCTACATAGCTTGACCTCCAAGTCACTAATCAAAATGAACGTGTCATTCTCTGCCCCCTCTGTCATTCCTTTCCACACCAGCCACACACATATTCACACCACACCACTCATTTTCACCGTTCCTTTCTCTTTGTTTCAGTCACGCGAGCAAATCCAAAATTTGCCCGTTCTAAAATACATGCCATTCACCTCTCTCCCCCTCAATCATTTATTTCTCTGACATTCCATGTCCCTGACGATTCATACATTTTTCACCGAAAGATAGAAGGGCGTTTACGGCGATCACGACTTCTCCGAGGCATGCATTAGCATTCCAAGCAAGAGATAAGTGGTAGTGGGCAGCCAACCCAAACTACCACCGCCCTAGTAGCTTCTACGACAGCAGGACATTACGAAGTGGGCAATTCTTCCCCCACTATATATATATATATATATATATATATATATTATATTTATAATTTATATATTATAATATATGTAATATATAATTATATAATATATTATATAATATATATATAATATTATTATATTATTATATATATATATAGTGGAGACGACTTTCTTACTGCCTGGCATACCAAAGGTATAGGCACTAAATTACCACTCGCACCCAAAAATTAATCAAGCTAAACCTCAATTATATATAACAAAATGAACGTCAACTTCAGCTAGGAAAAACAATATTAACAACTCAATGTTAAATATTGAAAGGATTAACAACCATTTAGTGGTTGAAAATAGGACAATTTGAGATGATCATTAATTCTAAATAAAGTAACAATTTGCGAATATGCAAACATTAAAAGGGAAGAAGAAGAAATTTTTTTGTAATTATTATTATTATTATTATTATTATTATTATTTTTATTATTATTATTATTATTATTATTATTATTATTATTATTATTATTATTATTATTATTATTATTAATTATATTATTAGTATTATTATTATTATCAATAAAGAGCTTAAAGATATTCAAAATAACATGTCCAACCTTTCAAATATTATCTAAAAAAAGAAGAATATTATAACTTAAAAAAAGAAGAAAAAAATAACTTCTATGTTGTACGAAAATATTTTTAAATACATAATATTTAAAAACCCAGCAAAGAGAACTAAAGATCTTTTCCTCCTCAACTGTAACTGCAAATAAAGTATTAACAAAATGCATTACTTCTAATTTAATTCCTTATTAAAAGAAGGTAAACAATGACTTACAATTCTGAGGCTGCTAAAATTTGTAATCGGTCACCTGCATTTGAATAAAACATGTAAAATAAAAGATCCTCCCCATATCTTTCAAATTTTATTGGCGCCAATTTTCCTCTGAAAATATATAAATTAATAAAATTAATATTACAAAATATGTGTTCGCATATGGTAATCTAAACTGATAAAAAAATTCTATTTAAGTGGCATCTGGTCTAATTCTAATCATTTCAGAGAGCAGTCCTTCAGATTATCAACGCAACTATAAATAACTTTTCCGACTTGATGAATGTTGTTTTAAAAATGGTAACAGAATTTCATAAATGACAATCAAGTGGAAAGAAGGGAACACCTAAAGTTTTCATAAGTTATCACGAAAGAAAAAATATATAATTGAAGTGTTGGGAGGATTTGTGTAAGGTAAGAGTGTGTTTGGGGTATTAGGTTAAAGCCACGTCTGCGAGAAGAGAAAGAGAAGTGGATGAAAAAGAGAGGGAGAGAGAAAGGTATAAAATTGATTGTTTTTCTGTTATTTTTGGTGTGGAAGATGGTGGATAATAGGCGCAGTGGAAGATGTTAATGACAGACGGCATGATGTAGAAAAAGTTTTTTATAATTAGTGAAATCTGTCCAAAGACCAGTTGTAGTTAGAAATTGTTTTTAAGCTTATTATTGGTTGTTTCTTGTACTGTATTAATTTTGTTTTCTTATTTACCGTTGTTAAATTATTAAACATATGATGATAATATAGAGTAATTACAAGTAAATGTAGAAGATATAAAAGGAAAATAACCGGAAGTTGCGGAAGTTGATGGTACAGTAGGAAGAAGTCAGAATGCGGAAGGTTATTGAGGATGAAATGGAATCGAGAGCGGTTTGTGGTTACAATAGAGTAAAAATAGCGTATTTTAGTAGTATTTCAGTAGTGGAGCTACTTCTATATTTAGAAGTACCTTTAAACCTAGTTGATAGCTGATCGATCAGAGATTAACAGGTTTGTAATATATGTATAAATTGTTAAGTTATAAACATTTAAGTAGTTAGATAGTGGTTTATCTATCTCTTCAGGAGCAATTCTTTTTGATGTTACCTTTACAAACTTTATATTCTACCACCTTCATCTCCTTTCTACAAGAGAGTTCTTCTAGTATCAACAAGTGTTTGTTGTAGTTATTACTGTTAGGACTGTTTTTTTTTTCCAAATAATAATAATAATAAAAACAACAACAACAACAACAACAACAACAACAACAACAACAACAATAATAATAATAATAATAATAATAATAATAATAATAATAATAATAATAAAATAATTATAATTGTTTTCGTAGGTATTTTGTACTATGATGGTACCACCCTATTTACATAAAGAATACAATATAAGTCTCATTGGAAACATCAGCAACCAAATTATTGGAGCAAAACTACCTTCCAATTGGCAGATACTTAGCGTCTTATTCTCCAATTTATGTGTAAGTAAATTAAACCTCAAAGAAAGTGCAACCCTAGTTCGCAAAAGAAATTCTCATTTTTTGGGGAGAAGGCTCGCATTCCCACGAAACGTATATATAAATCACTGCACTGGTAAAGTTATATCACTCTATTCAGAATGGACAGATTTACAAAAGAGGTGGGAGTGAAAAAAAAAAGTATCTGAAGTGGAAACCAAAAAACGTGCAATATTTGAGGACACATTGAATAACTTATTTGATGTTGCTCCAGAAAATGTGTTGGATATCCATAAGAATAAAGAGGATATTCAATTTTTATTATCATAACGCAAGAAAGGACGACCAGGTTCCATGACTGGCATTGATCTAAAACATACATCACATGAAGAGAATAAAAGAAAACGAATAAAACAAGAGGCGGAGAAACGTAAGAGGATCTACGAAGAAATGGAACGAAACGTCACTGTACAGCAATCACCAATATCAAGCAGCGACAGTGGGGATGATAAACCAGAACCAGACACAAGAGAGAAAATAAACCAAGTATACTTCAATTAGAAGAGCAATGAGAAGAGGTACATTAGGTTTTTTCACACCCAGTCAATCTGAAGCAATAGACAGATATAAAATTCACTTGTTAATGACCGCAGCAGAAGCTTTCAAGTATGATAATACAAGCTTAATTGCTAATCGCACATCATTTCAACATTGACGTTAGGAATTCAGGAAGCAGAGGCAAGCGGAAATTAAAGGCCAATTTAATCTAGCGGGGTGCAATGCGTTGGTCTCACACTGAGAAAGCAAGCTTCTTCCGGCTTTATATGGTGCGGAGAAAATTGATCGACTACCAATAATAGTAACGTTTCAGGGCAAATATCTTCTAGGCGGGAGCCCCCGATGTGATCTCATTTCGCATTCATGGCAGTGTGAGCCACGCTCGGTGGATGGCAAAGGCTATTTACGTCTTTGAAATATATTTATTCCAAGATCAATTCAACATGACCACACGCGAAAATGATTCAATCAGAATTAATATATATTAGTTTACTGAGTGTTGTAGGGAACATATATGCTGGTATTTTGGTCGAAAGAGTGCATCGAGTGACTGAAGGACTTATTGGTGAAGAATAAGGTGCGTTTAGGAGTGGTAGATGATGTGTGGATCAAATCATTACAATGAAACAAATGATTGAGGAAATGAGGGAGAAGAAGAATAAATTGTATTTAGGTTTTATGGATTTGCAACAGGTGTATGATAGGATTAATAGGGACTATGGCAGGTTTAGTGATATATGGTGTTGGTGTAGGCTTCTGAATGGAATCAAAAGTATGTATGACGATAGTGAAGCGTGTGTAAGAATAAATAGTGTCAAAAGTGATTGGTTTAATATTCATAGTGGAGTGAGGCAGGGATGTGTTATGTCTTCTTGGTTATTCAATTGTATATGGATGGGGTTACTGAAGAATAAGAGAGGGGGGTGGCAGGAAAATGGTGTTAGAATGAATGATGAATGGAGGTAAGTGGAGGTGCCCTAACTATTATATGCCGGATATTTTGGTTTTATGTGAGCGAAATCTGCAAGAGACGTTGAGAAGGATTGGTAGATGAGATTTGCAGGTGGGTGTAAAAGAAGGGGTTGAAAGTAAACGTAGATAAGAGTAAGTTAGGGTTGTGAGTGAGGTCAGTCCTTCAGTGTGAAGTTATGTTAGATGGTGAGCCACTGGAACAAGTGCTAGTTTAAATATTTATGAATATATGTTGGATGCAAACGGAATGAATGATGCAGAGTGTAGTAGGAAAGTTGTGATTGGCAGGAAGGTGGCTGGTGCAATTAAATTCGTTGGTGGATGTAAGGGACTAAGTCTTGATGCGATAGGGGCTTGCATGAGGGTATTGTTGTTACCTGTGTTAATGTATAGTATGAGACTTATGGTCTGGAATAGAGAGGTATATATCTAAGTTCCAATGTGTTTCAGATGGCCAATCTGTAGGGGCGGTTAGGTGTGAGAAGATTGAAAAAATGAGGAATGATCGTATTAGAGAATTGTGGTGGTGTGAAGTAAGGGGTAAATAGGAGAAAGTATAATGAAAGTATGGTTGAGGTGGTTTTGGTCATGCGGAAAGGATAAATGATAGTCGGTTGGTTAGGATGATATGGTGGAGCTGTGTTGGGAATCGACCGCGGCTGGTGCACTGAGTCAGTAAAGGAATGCCTGGAGGAAAAGAAATGTTGAGTTTGGCAGAGGCGAGAAGAAAGGTGCATATAGGACGTGAAGGCGGAGATTTTGCTGAGGGGGGTCTTGGTGTGTGGCCCACTGGGCCAAGGGATGAACCTACACTGACGATATGCCATAGTGAGGGTCCGTCGCGTCCCGTGAAGCTCTAGGGCGGATTTTCTGACTGCAACGAGTTCTCACTATAATAGGTATAGAGGGGGCGGTAAGGCTGGACTTTCGTTTCGACTTGTGTCATAATTCTTTTACTACTTCTCTTTTCTGATGCTTCACGCACCTTACCACCCAGTCTTGGGAAAAAAGGTAGATGATTATATTATATATAATATATATATATATAATTATATATATTATATATATATATATATATATATATATATATATATTATAATATATAATAATATATATATATATATATATAATATATATAAATTAAAATTAAATATTACAGAATTAAATGACTAAACATCTTTTATTAAAACCTAGTATATATTATTGAAAGGAGTCGAGAGTCTCTTATAATAACAAACTCCTGACAATTTTTGCAGACTTTCCTCCACCTCTAATTAGCGAAAAACTAAAACAGGGATATTATAAAAAAGAGAAGCAACCTCTGAAATAAATACCTAAATAAATAAATAAATAATAATAATAATAATAATAATAATAATAATAATAGTAATAATAATAATAATAATAATAATAATAATAATAATTACCGTATTTGTTGGTTAGTTAAATATTCTTGGGGAACATGATAATCAATATCTTGTGGTCTACAAGGTGTTTCCGCCCAAGGGCCCCCAAAATTCGGGTATAAATTTTCAGGAGAATTAAGATTTAAACCAAGAGTCGTGAGGTCGGAGCCTTGCGCCAGAGATAACAAATTGCTATCCGTTTCTGCCGCCCTAATGAACATGAGGAGACCAACCATTCCAAACTGATCGGTTACCATATTAGAAGGAATATTCGTAACTTTACCTAAAAAAGTATAAAATAATATAATGGTGCTCTTCTAATTAAAAGTTTGTTTAAAAGGATTCTTCTTAAGTATTCTTACAAGATAATTCTAGAAACGAAAATTAGCCTCCATTTTGTTATAATTTTTTTTATATAAAAAAAAATATATGGACATAATATCGTAATAGTCTTTAAATCAACTAATTATCTGTAAACTATAATGAATTCGATTCAATAAAAATGTAGAATGTAAGAACTTATTGATATATATATATATATATATATATTATATATATATATATATATATATAATATATCTATTTATTTATATATAATATAATATATAGTATATATATATATATATATATATATTATATATATAATATAAGAACTTATTGATATATATATATATATAATATATATATATATATAAAAAAGTTTATGTACAGGTACTGTCACTGCACAAAAGGGAGCGCGGATATTGGGTTGGAAAACCTATGTCAAGAACGACACCTAATAAAAATGAAAAGGATTGACCATGTACAAAGGTTATATTTTAAAGATTAAATTCAATTTCCATAGAAAAGTAAAGAGGCATCGCCACGAAAATGAGAGGATGCCCATAGTATATAAGGAAGACGTCATGGAATGGTAAACTATGTAAGACAAGGAAAAACATGCGAATGGTAACCATTAATGCGTCACAACCAATGAGATGATGATGAATGGAAAGAGGAACATATTAACGGCAGAAAGGACAGTCTATGGGGTTGTCCTTCGCCATGAGGTACATATGTGTCAGGATCACTTTCCTGTGGCAACTCAGCCTACACGAGAAAGTCCAACCTTTCACAAATTGGAGCCACGAAAATCCCCAGCATATCAGGCTTGCCAGCAAGTATGGAATCCTGTCGGAGACTAGAATGGTAATTAGTGGCAACAAGGCTTCCTGTTTGCAAGGTTTTTAGAAGGCATAACATGTTGGTTATCTTGAAAGTAGCAACGTGGAAAGATGCTCTATAATCATGTTTATTAACTTGGATACCCACATGAGCTGGGACCAAGCAAAAAATCAAACCTTTTTCAGCGAATGGAGGAAACAATCTTTTAGATAATATTGAATGATTTTGAAGTGCAAGAACACCTTTGGAATCAGAGTAAATGGTGAAGCAAAGCTAGAGCCAATCAAGTCCTAGAGCTGCAATAACAATATTCTCAACCTACCTTCTTAAGATTTTAAGGAAAAGGGGGCTCAGCCCAGGATATGCAAAATAGTCATATCGATTAAGAAAGATTATCGCTGAAAAAATAGACTGGAGTCTCCTCAAGCGGAGTTAGCAATAAATATATGTAGTCTCAATAATTCAATTTATTGCTTAAGGAAAATTGAGGACTTCAATGCCCGGAGCTCAAATAAATCAAAACCTTGTTTAAAGAGATGTGATATAGTACGAAACAAATGGCCCAGCTCCGGAGATTACTAAGATCGAAGACAATTTTAAGACTCTACTAGGAAAAATGTGTAGCTCGAGCCGGAAGCAAAAATCAGAATACCGTCCCTTTCTTTAAGATTATGTGAAGGATAAATGATGTGTGCACAGCCCCGTGTGAGAAGGCATATAGAATTCCTTTTATTCCTCTTTTAAGATTTTAGAGATATAAATTGCTGCTTACGGTCATTAGCCCGTTAGCAAAATAATATCCAACACTCTCATCTTTTTTAGATTAAGGAGATAATGGGGGTCTCAGCGCGGTGACGCAAAATCAAACACACATTTTATTTTTAATTGATTAAGTTCACTCACAACAATTATTTGTTGCGTTGTCTTCGAGCACTTTTTGGAGCAAAACTATTCAAAATCTCCATTGCTTTTTTAGATTATTGGTATAACCACTGTGTGACGTTTCAGCGCCGCAGGAGACAAAACAACCCTCTTTTGTTAGTATTGAGGGAAGAAGGGGCACAGCCCGGAAAAAACTATTCAATACACCTTTTTTAAGTATATTTAAGGCATTAGCGCAATAATAGTTTGGGTTTGCAGGCCGGAAGAAAGAATCAAACCCTTATTATTTAAAGTATTTACAGACTATGCTGGAATGAATGCGTAGTATCAGCCCGGAATAAAATCAAAACCCTTTTTGAGATAAGGAAAAATGGGGTTGCTCATAGCCGTCTTCTGTACAGCAAAATCTTTATCTCCTCTTTTATTAAGATTAAGGAAAATTAGGTGCAAGCCCCCGAGCAATATTCTAATATAAACCTTATCTTCTTATGATTTAAGAGACTATACATGGGTAACTTAAGCCCTCGGTGATTAGTAAAAATCAAACCTCTGTCTTATACGATTTAGGAAAAGTGGGGCCTCATACCCGGAGTAAAAGATTTAAACCCCTTTGTTTAAGAATTGAAGGGAAAGAATGGGGGCTTCAGGGCCCGGTCGAAGACTAAAATCCGAAACCATTTTGTGAAGATTAAGAGAAAATGGGGGCTCAGCCTCACGGGAGCAAAGAAATCTCTCGCAAATCTGTTTTAAGATTAAGGAAAAATGGGGTGAAAGCCCTTGTGAAATACTCCAGAACTTTATCTTCAAGATTAAGAGGAAAAAGATATTGGTGTATTCGAGCCCTTGATAGCTCTCTAACAATTTCCAAAACCGAGTTATGTAAGAATTATGGTGAAACATGTAAGGGCTCAGTCGCGGATGAAGCTCAAAGATTCAAACCTTTTAGATTAAGGAAAAATAGGGCTTCCTAGGCACAGAATCAAGACCCTTTTCCAAATCTATAAAAGCAACAAATCCCGGAGCAGAAAAAAGTTCAGAACCTCTTTTTTAGATTTAGAGAAAGCATATGATACAGCCAGAGTAAAAATCTAAACCTTTTTAAGGATTTAAGTGAGAAAAGTAGTAATTAACGTATGTGTTTAATCGAAGGATTAGGCACGAATTTTAAAGGGATAGAATGGGTGCGCTACAGCCACAGAGGGGAAAAACTTTTTAAACCTCTTTTAACTGTTTAAACAGCAACTTCAGAACAGCATAAAGAACATCTCAAGACCGTTTTAAGATTATGGAAAAATGGGGCTCAGGCCAGCGAGGCAAAAATCAAACCCTTTTTTAAGATTAAGGAAAATGGGGCTCGCCCGGAGCACAATTCAAACAATTTTAAGGTGATATTTATGAAAGTGGTAGTCTCCATGCCCGTGTAGCGCTCAAAGAATATCGTCAATCACCTTTTAAGATAAGGAAGAAATGGGACAAAGCCCGAAGCAAAAATCTAGTAACCCTGTGTGTAGATTCAAGTAAAAATGGGGCTTAGCCCGGAAGAGAAATTTCAAACCATTTTTAAGATTAAGAAAAATGGGGCTCAGCCGGAGCAAAAATCAAAACCCTTTTTCATGGATTAAAGGAAAAATGGAGTAGCTCAGCCTAGGCACGCAAAAGATTCCAAAAATTCTTTTTTTTAAGTTTATGTGAAAAATGGGGCTCAGGCCAGGCAGCAAAAATCAAACCCTTTTTTTAAGTTGAATGGAAAAATTGGGGTGCACAGTCTGGAGAAATAATCAATTAACCACTCTTTTTTAGTGACTTAAGTGTAATAAATATGTCTGGATCGACCCGGAAAAAAATTCAATCGATATACTTCAAGATTAAGGAAAAATGGGGAGGAACCCTGAAAAAAAATCACAAACTCTTTTTTGAGATCAAAGAAAAATGGGGCTCAGATACCGAGCACAAAATCTATCCCTTTTTTAAGCTTTTACTCGCAAAAGAATGTGAGGCACGGCCGAGAGCGGCAATATTTCTTCTACCGCTTTTTCCAGATATAGAAAAAATGGAGACTTTTAGTCCTCGAGCATAAGTTAACCTATTTTTTTAAAGATAGGGGAAAATAATTTGGGGCTATCAGGCCCTTGAGAAAAAATCAAGCCCCGTTTATTTTATGCAATTAAGGAGAAAATGGGGCTCAGCCCGGAGCAAAAAATCAGAACCTTTTTAAGAGTAATGAGAAAATGGGGCTCAGGCCCGGAAAGGGCAAACTCCAAACTATTTAATAAAGATTTATAGGAAAAAATGGGGCCAGCCGAGAGCAAAAATCAAACAATTTTTTAAAGGTTAAATTTAAAAAATGGCTCAGCCCTGAGAAAATCAAACCCTTTTAAGATTAAGAAAAAATGGTGTCAGCCCTTTTACGAGGATAATCAAACCCTTTTAGATTAAGAAAATGGGCTCAGCCCGGAGCAAAATCAACCCCTTTTTCAGATTAGGAAAAATGGTGTCAGGCCGCCGGAGCCCAAATATCAAAAGAGCCCTTTTGTGAGATTAAGGAAATAACATCGCGGAGAGCTCCAGCCCGGAGTCCCCTCCTATACCCTTTTTGAGTTTAAGGAAAATAGGGGCTCAGCCCGGAGGCACAAAATCAACCCTTTTAGGATAAAAGGAAAATGGAGTGCTTCAGTCCCGGAGCAAAAAATTCAAACCCTTTTTAAGATAAGGAATAATGGGGCTCAAGCCGCAAAAAAAATCAAAACCTTTTTAAAGTATTAAGGGAAAATGTGGCTCAGCGCCCGGGAAAATCAAACGCCCTAAATCATTCCAGGTTAAGGAAAACTCAATATATCTGGTAGCTCACCGTGTAGCAAAATCAACCCTTTTTTAAGTATTTAAATTGAAGGAAATGGGGCTCAGGCCGGATGAGAAATCAAACCCTTCTTAAAGATTAAGGCTAGTAATGGGGCTTCAGACACGTGATTACAGAGTGTAAAATATCGCAAAACCGCCTTTTTTGAGTTAAGAAAAATGGGCTCAGGGCGGAGCAAAAATCTATCATATTTTAAGAGTTAGGAAAAAGTTGTATGGGCACTTAATTGCTTTATGCTCCAACTTATTACCTAATTTTATTTTTAAGGAAAAATTGTGCTTAGACCGGAGCAAAAACTCAAACCCTTTTTAAGTATAAGGAAAAATGGGACTCAGCCCGGATGCGAAAAATCAAACCCTTTTTTTTAAGATTTAGGAAAAATTGGTTTGGCCATTCGCAAAAAATCAAAGCCTTTTTAAGATATTTTATGCGGAAAACGTTTTTACCACCATAATAAAAAACATCAAACTTTATATATTTTTAAGATTAAGGAAAAATGGGGATCAGCCCTAATACAGTACGGCAAAGAATTCAAACCTTTTTTAAGATTTAAGGAAAAATGAGGCTCAGCCTGCGAGGTAATACAAAAAATCAATAACCACTTTTAAATTATTTCCAAGTCAAGAGAATAAGCCCGAGGAGCGAGAAAACTTGCAAAAACGCCTTTTTAGATAAGGAAAAATGGGCTCAGCCGGAGCAAAAATCAAACCCTTTTTCAATATAAGGAAAAAATGGAGGGCTCCAGCGCGAGCACGGCAAAAACGTCAATCCTTTTAAGATTATAAAGAAAATGGGGCTCAGGCCGGGAGCAAAAATCAAATTTCCGTTTTGAGCATTTAGAGAAAACATGTGGGCTTCCAGGCGCGGAGCTAAAAATCTTACTTTCCCTTTTTTATAAGTAGCATATAGAGGAAAATAATTTTATATGGCGTGGACACAGCTCCTCGGTATAGCAAAAATTAGCCTCTATACTCTGATTATTTAAGGATATTGATAGAGAAAAAATGGGTACGAGAATCTCGTAATAAGCCTCGTGGATAAGCACAAAAACTTTTACAAAACCTTAAATAATTAAAGATTAATGAGAAATGGCCACTTAATATATGATGGAAATAATTTCATAAATCTCTATTCTTTATATGTCACGTTCAAAATCTAGAATGTGGTGATTACGAGTTCCTCGGTAGCTATAAAATAGATTCAAACCCTTTTTAAGATAATATTGGGTATATAAAATCATAATCGTAAGACATAGCCGGTAGAATAATAAAATTGTATTTTTTTTTTCTTTTCTCTCTCTGAGTTTAGCACTAAGAAGGTGTGTGGCTCATCCCTATTGATATTAATCATAACCGCATTTTTAAAGAATTTACATAGTATAGGCATAAATTAGTTGAGCGCAGAAAAAAAAGTCAAACCTCCATTTCTTTTAATAATTTAAATGGAAAAAGTCGGGAGCTTCAGCCCTCGAGAGTAGTAAAATGATATTCACACCTCTTTTACTAACAAGAATAAGGAAAAATGGAGGCTTTAAGCCTCGTGTAAAGTCAAAACTCATCAAAACCCCTTTTTTAAGCTTAAGAAAAATGGGAGGCTTTCAGCCCGGAAGCAAAAATGCAACCCTTTGGTCAACTCTAAGGAAAAGTGGCGGCGCTCTAGGCCGGGTAGAGACCATCAAACACTTTTTGTCAGAAGCATTAAGGAAAAATGGGACTCGGTGCGGAGCAAAATTCAAACCCTTTTTAAAGATTTAAGTCGATTTCTTTTCTTCTCATAGGAGCAGAAAATCTCATAGTACCCCTTTATTTTTCAGATTTTACAGGGAAAAACATTCAAAACTCACCAGATTACCGTTAACGGCACATACAACAACCAACCAGGTATTTTAACACTTGTTGTTCAAAATCGGGATTCAGTCCGGAGGCTCTATATCACATCAATCTCTCTTTTTATAAGATAAGGAACAAACTTGTGGCAGCCTGGTAGCCAAATATAATCACCATTTTCTTCGATTAAAGTGATCAAGATGGAGCTCAGCCCTCAGCCAAAAACTCCTCGAATTCTCTTTTTAAGATTAAGGCAAAAATGGCGCTACCAGCCCTCCGCGGCATCAAGAATCCTGTATTTATCCTTTTTTAATGATAACAAGTCAAAAAAGAGTCGGGGACTTCACGCCCCGCGAGCACAAAATCACTAACCTCCATGTTTAAAGGTGTTTAAGAAAATGGGTCGCTTCGGAGCGAAAAAATTCAAACTATTTTAAGAGTAGAAGAGCGCTGGAGAAAAATGGCGGCTCTCAGCCTCCGCGAGATAACGGATCCAAACCCTTTTTAAGATTAGGAAAATGTGGCTTCAGCCCCCGGATCAAGCAAAATTTCAAACCTTTCTAGAATCGTCTTTTATAACGAAAACAAATGCTCTCTCCAAAGACATAAAAAACTCACAACCCTTTTTTTAATCGAATATGAGGGGAAAAATGGGGCTCAGCCGGAGGGGAAAAATCCCAAACCCCCGTCTCTAGTTAAAGACGCAAAACAATTGTGGCTTCCTAGTCTATTGAGCGAGGAGAAAAACTCAAACCTGAGTTTTTTTTTTATATGAACTCATTAATTTAAAAATAGGCGCTTCCCACCCCGCGTAGCCCAATGGCTCCAGCAACCGGATGATCGGACAACCCGTCCATATTTTTAAGCTCCACTTTTCAGAGGAAATATATGCGCGGCTCAGCCTGGAGCAAAACAATCCTAAAACCCATTTTTGATAGCTTAATGAATAATTGCGGTAGCATCAAGTCCCCGAGAGCTCACAATAGAATAACTCAACTACCCGTTTCATACTCAAGATTTAAAGGAAAATTTTGAGGGCTCACGAGCCCGCAAGCTCAAAATTCAAAACCGCTTTCTCTACTGATTTCTCGAATATAGGGCTCTATACGTGATAGTGAGCAAAAATAAACCTTTTTTTTAAGATAAGGAAAAATGGGGCTCAGCCGAGAGCAAAAACCAAACCTTTTAAGGATTAAGAAAATAGGGCTAACAAGCCCCGGAGAGGCCAAAATCTAAGGCTTTGGTAAGAGGTGGTTAACTAAGAAGATGTCGGTCCTCTCTCCAGCCGCGGGGGAAGAAAACATTCCCCAAACACGCGGTATCTTAAGATTACGGAAACGATACATGCGGCTCCCAGCCCAGGAGAAATACTAACTCAAAACCCTTTAGAATACAGAAAACATGGGGCTCCTATCCCGAAAAAGCAACAAAAAATCTAATCTTTTTAGATTACACAGGAAAAATGAGGAGTGCTCACGAGTCCTCACGCGGCAAGCCAACAATATCACACACCTTTTTAAGTGTTAAGGATAATAAAATGGGGCTCAGCCCGGAGCAAGAAACCAGAATACACCTTTTAAAAGATTAAAAACAGTATGAACATAGTCTCAGCCCCGGGAACTAGCAAAATCAAACCTTTTTTAAACATTAAGGAAAGGATGGGGACTCAGCCCGGAGGCACCAGATCAACACGCTTTTTAAGATATGCTAGAAGAAAAGACAAATGGGCATGCAAGCCACAGCGTGAGCAAAAAATCCAAAAACCCTCTTCTAAGATTAAGGGATGAAAAATGGGGGGCTCAGCCGGAGCAAAAATTAAACCCTTTTTTAAGATTAAGGAAAATTGGGGCTCAGCCCGGAGCAAAAATCAAAAACCCTTTTCTCTAAGATAAGGAAACAATTAGGCCTGCCCGCGAGCAAAGATCAAGACGATTTATTTAGATTAAGGAAAAATGGAGCTCAGCCGGGTAAGCCAAAAAATAAAACCCTTTTAGGATTTAAGGAAAAAATAAGAGGGACAGCCTGGAAGAGCAATAAACATCATAACCTTATATATATAAGTAGATTTTAAGAAAAATAATTGGGGTAACTTTTAAGCAGGTAAGCAAAAATAATTTACAATAACAAATTTTATAAGGATATTAACAGGAAAATTATGATGGGCTCAGCTCGATAAAGAAATATATCAAATAGCGCTTATTTATTAAAGTTTAAAGCGAATAAAAATAGGGGTTCAGCCGGTGCAAGATAAAAAATATCAAACCTCCTTATTTTATTAATAATATATTA
>JABUQX010053009.1:0-2500 GCA_015478945.1 Trachelipus rathkii
AGATTATGAGATAGAGATAGTAGCATATAGTATAAGGTTATATTATTATACATTTTATATAGGAGACGTTGTTATTGTACGTTCGGCCTTGTATGGTCATTATTTTCTTATTTACTAATATTTATATATCCATTAATGGGATATTTTTAATGGATATTATATGAGTGATAATCCTCGCTATCTTTTATTTTCTTTCAAGTTTTAACTGGGACAGTTTTCCACATCACTCCACATCTATTTTTTTGTAGATGAGTTCGGGGTCCAATAGAGGCTTCAAAGATTCTTTTAATTCTCTATAGAGAGCAGATTTAGCTCGAGTTGCTTTTTATAACCATAACAGTGAAGTTTTATGAAAATAACGCTATAACTAAAAGAAAAAATGTTTTTAATGTTTATTACGCACAGGTTTAAGGTTATGAATAAGGAGACATAGATTAATGTTTTTGGCCAAAGTTAATTAAACGCCCTAAGTTAAAAATAATGAACTAATATCAACAATGAATTATTGATGTGCAACATGATTATTGAACTAATAACAGAGTTAAACATATTTTTTAATGTTGTAGTATGCTTTGTTAATGACTTAGAAAATTGCTTGTAAACTAAATTCACTATATGGAAAAATTATATATATATTATATATATATATTATATATTAATATTAGAATAATATTACTATATATATTTCTCTATATATATATTCATATATATATTCATATTATATATATAATTATATAATATATATATATATATATATATACTATACTGTATAGTATTACATTCTTACTTATACACGTATAACTATATTTGAATAACTGGTACTCAATATTATATATATATTATATATATATAATATATATATATATATAGCCTATTTTACTATCATGCTAGGGCGAGGAGGTATGGTCACCGAACTCTCATACGAGAGGCAACGCTGGTTCAAATCCCTCCGCGTAGCAGTTGGAAGTTTTATATCCTACACCTGGGGGCAAGAATATCAACTCGACTGAGAACCCACGTTGGTGATAGCCCGGCCTTAGTCGATTCCTGTGGTCCGCCTATAACCTATTTCCTCGTTGCACTACTGGCATAAATCACGTTAAAAGGTGGTTTTATATATAATATTATATATTATATAATATATATATATATATTATAGTGACTTGATAGGTAGGATATCTACTTAGTTTTATCACTACTATAGTATAACTATAATATTATATATTATATATTTACTAGATTGAGCAGAGGAATTACGTATGGGATTCAGAGAGGTGAACGGAGAAACGATGAGACTGTGTGTTAAAGCATGCTCAGTACAAGGGTGAACAACTCGTAATACAGTTCAAACAATCCGAACACCCACCCTGTTATGTGATTGTTTTGTAAGAGAAAAATCGCCAGAAAACGAAAGAATACTCGGATGAATTGGCAAATGTTTGAGTTGTATGTTTCGAGGATGTCATACCTGTGTGGAATATTATGCCGAGTAGAAAGATGAAGAACTGAATATTTGAGGAATTGAAAACAACCACTCTTTTTATGCCATACACCTATTAGAAATCCGAGAAAGATCAGAGATTAGTTTCCTTTAAGGTCAACCATCAACCACAAATTAATTGATATTGGCTGGGACGAATCCTTAATAGAAGGGTAAGGTCGTCGGCTTAAGAATTAATAAGGTGATGTGATAGAGAATAGATTATTTAGGAAAAGTTGAATAAGAATTGTGATAGGATAAAATTCTGTTAAACATCACTGTAAATATATTTAAAGGATGAAAGGTGGCCATCTACAACATTTGTTTTAGACAGACAGAAAAGGTAGTCAGAGAGAAGGACTAATACCGAATGAGGGAAGTTTAGATGTCAGATTTTGTGACATACTCTAGAGAAGGTTTTCACTATATATATATATAATAAATTAATACTATATATATTATATATATATAATTTGAGTTATTATATAATAAATATAATCACTCACTCATATATATATATATATATTATATATATATATATATATATTATAGTACAAATGTATGTTATTATTATTATTAATTATTATTATTATGTAATTATTATCATTATTATTGTATTAATTATTATTATTATTATTATTATTGAGATTGTTATTATTATCTTTTGTAAGGATATATATACTATTAAGTATTATTATTTATGTAGTTTTTATTTATTATTATTATTATACTATTATTTATTATTATTATTTATTTATTATTATTTATCTTTGATTAATTATTATTATTATTATTCATCTTGACCCTAAATTATATAATATTGAATTAATTAATTGTTGTTAAACTCAAATGCCTTTTACCCCACCAACTTCAATTTATAACTCAAATGCCGTGATCCTTGGATTCCATGACCACTAAATTCATCCCACTTGGTTTGCAATTGACTTTGGCATCGCTTGCTATGCGTCACACAAAGCTTTTTATACCTACCTTTTTGCGTTTCGAATGTGTTCACATTGT
>JABUQX010053009.1:10000-27756 GCA_015478945.1 Trachelipus rathkii
CCTAATAAAAGTGTATATTTTATCTAAATTACAGGTAACTAACAGAATGAAGAAAACATTGAAAATGCAACCTCATAAAGGAGAATGCCAAAAACGAATATATACAAGCAAATATATACGTGTTTGTAATTTATGTATAATTATTAATTTTTGATGTAATAATTATTAATAGTATTAAAATATATTTTTTAATTATAATGATAATGTTGAAAATTTAATATATACGTGATAATTTAATATTTAAAGCTATAAATTACCTAAGATACCGTAATTAATGTCGTAGTCAAAAGCTAAAAGTAATGGAGTAACGGCACTTTCGTTACTTTTCCTTTCAAAGAAACTGAATAACGATAACGGAGTTACTTTTTTCCGAGTAACGGAGTAACGGTAACGGAATTACTTTTTTGAAAGATCCCCCCCTCTATATATATATATATATATATATATATATATATATATATATATATATATATATATATATATATATATATATATATATATATATATATATATATATGTTGTGTGTGTGTGTGTGTGTGTGTGCGTATATATGTAGTTGTCTATACATTTCATGTTTTCTTGCAAGACTGACCTTGGAATAATTAAAGTTGAAAATTATTGCAATGTTACTCTTATAGGACCCCCAAGTGGCACTTGAAGCAGATAGAAACTAATTCGTTCTGACATTTATCTCAAGAAAAAAAAAACATTCTAACATTTATTTATAGAAAAAAGATGCAAAGGATGTATTGCTTAGTAACTCACCTTCTGTGTGTTTATTAAAAACACATTTATTTGAAGTATTCAGACACTAAAAATGTTTAAGAGAAATGATCAATTGAGGGATGCAAAGTCCTTGGTCATAGATACATAGTGAGCAGGAGTTGAAATTATACATTCACACATATATAAATTATAGTTCTGTTTCAATGTTGTACTAGAACAATAATGTGTTAATTAAGCGATCATTATTGTTCTTGATTTAATTGTTTGCACTAGAAAAATAATGCGTTGATTTAAAGCAATCCTCATTATTCTTGGTTTAAGTGTTTGTATTATAGAACAATAATAATATGTTAATTAAACACAATCAAAGCAGTTTTTAATTCTCGTACTTGAACAGGAATAACTATTAGTAATATTTTAATTAAACGCAGTCATTATTGTTTTTCGTTTCACTGTCAATGCTAGAATAATAATACATTAATTCAAAGCATTCATTATTGTTCGTAGTTTAAGTGTCAATATACTAGAGCAGCAATGCATTAATTTCTCGCATTCATTGTTATTCTAGGTTTCAATGTTGGCACTATAGAACAGTAATATATTAATTAAACAGAATCATTACTGCTCTTAATCTCATTCTCGGTACTAGAAAAGAAATGTATTACTAGTAGTAATGTTTTAACTAAACGCAATAATTCTTGTGCTTGGTTTCAGTGTCAATACTAAAGCAATAAAACATTAATTGTAAACAATCATTACGGTTATTAGCTTCAGGGGCCAGTACTAGAACAGTAATGCATTAATTAATCGTATTCATTATAATTATTATTGCTAGTTTCAATGTTGGTACTATATAAAACGGTAATGTATTTAATTAAACTCAATCATAACTCTTCTTGGTCTCATTTTTTTAAAGAAGAAAAGTAATGTATTATAAGATATGCATTATTATGTATTTTTATATTTAAGTTTTAATTACACTTGGAGTTGTTAAAAAACATTTTTAATGGAAACCGTATTTTTTAAAAAAACTTGCTTTTTTTTCTATTTTTTTGCTTTTATTTTTTTCGCTATTTTGTTTACTTGTTTTTTTACGTTTTTCTACCAAATAGTTTATTATTTTACTATTTATTTTTGTTTTTTTTATTACTTAGAGCTAATTTTTTTTTTCCAGCAAACCTTGAAATAGTTTTATTTCATATAATTTTACTGCATAAATAACTGGTTTAATGTTGTAGGAATGCCGCTTGTTTTCTAGGAGAGAGAGAGAGAGAGAGAGAGAGAGAGAGAGAGAGAGAGAGAGAGAGAGAGAGAGAGAGAGAGAGAGAGAGAGAGAGAGAGAGAGAGGCGTGAGAATGTCGCTTGGTACTATTGAGTTTTAAAAAAATTTTTAAAAAGATTATCCAAATCTTAAGATTTAGCATTAAGATTGATGTCAATATTTGAAACAGCTTATACCTTTAAGAAAAAATTTTACCGCTCAACATAATAAACCAAAAAAAAAACAAAAAAAAAACTATCATGCCTCATTAATAATCATTTAAAACCAGCTAGTTACTCAGTACATTTATGTGGGGAAACTATTATTCTCAAGACTATTAGTAATGAAATTAGCTTTTAAACAAATAAAAAAACAATGTAAACTAAAAATAATATATTATTTTATGAAAAAAGAAAAAAAAAAAAAAAAATTGCTTATAAAACTTTTTTTTTTTAAATAAATTTTTTTTGGCACTTTCATATCTCTAATTACACATAATAGTATTTTATTACGTTTTTTTTATTTAAAGAATATACCAGAATTTCTTTGAGTTTGAGCATCTTAGTATGCTATGTGGCACTGTGTGGCACTGTGGCACTGTTTCACTGTGGCACTGTGGCACTGTGTTTGAGTAACTGACTCGCATGTTAAAAGACACCGTTTCGATTCCTTATGTGTATCCTTTTAAGAAACTTTCTAGAATGTCTCCCTCGTTGAGTAAAGCAAGTTTCTCGCACCAGTGGATGCCTGATAGACAAATTGCGGATGCAGACGGTCCGCTAAAGAAGTAAGTTTACTTTTTCTTTGCGGATTGCTGGCTGACTTGCAATACTATTACAGTGATAGAAGATAAAAGCTGTATTATATCAACCTATTGAAATTAGCCACTTGAATATATTGATTGTTTTAATTGAAATTAATATATTAAAATTAAGAAATAATTAAGAAACATTAAGCATTCTTCAAACTTTATAAGTACTTAGAACATTAAAATAATAAAATGACGTAATTAATATTTGCAGTAGATTCAAATGCCAGCAATGTGGCTGAGTATTTTGAAGCTTCTTTCTTAAAAAAAAGAAAAGAAAAAAGAAAAAGAAAAGTAGCACATTGAATTCAATGTCGACCTTCATTCATTGACAATATTTATTCTCAAGAGCAATATCATTCTCAAACTTAGCAATGTGTCTACGTCACTAGAAATATGTCAAGAAAACTATTATTTTTTACAGCTGTGTTCTTCAAAAAAGGATAACTTTAATATGTTATCAGTTTTTGATGATGGCATAAGGATTCATAAACGAATTGTCAGCTTATCTGGGGATTTAAAAACCTATTGTCAGCTTATCTGGGGATTCAAAAACCTATTGTCAGCTTATCTGGGGATTCAAAAACCTATTGTCATCTTATCTGAAAAGAGTTTTTCAGACATATATCAAATGGAAAACAAACTGTATATTAATTAATCCTATATGAAGAATGAAGACCAAAAGAACAACGCTAATCAATTATACGTTCAAACAAAGTTCAGGAATTACTCGATAGTAAGAGATGTAATAACGGTCAGATACTCCCACCCAATTTCCTAGTTTAACTAACATTTGAGCGTATTTGGGTCTCACATTTTTATCCTTCAGAGGTCCTGGCCCACTCTGCGATATGATATATATAAATATGAAGAATACAGGAGAGGAGTATATATAGCAGCAGGCAGCAGAGGTAGTGGCTAAGGTTGTTATGTTGCTATAGTTAGCAGCAGCAGCAGGTAGCTGCAGCAGGCACAGCAGCAAAGTCATAGCAGCAATCTATTCTTCTGAGTCCTGTCTACTTTGCCAGCAGCATAGCAGGTAAGAAAGACAGTATAGTAGCAGAGCAGCAAAGAGTAGGCAGAGCAAGTGGCAGGTAGCAGCAAGGTGGCAGCAGGTAGGCAGGTGGTGGCAGGCAGGTGGCAGGTGGGTGCAGCAGTACAGGTACAGCATTATGGCCATATACAGTAATATAACACAGCATAAATATTTAGAGGATGCTGCAAATCCTTCCACTGCTGCCTCACAAACTTAGCAGTGAATCCTTGACTGTTTAAGAAACTAGGTCAAAAAGCCCATGTCGCGGTCACTTTACGGGGTCCGGAATTCCTCTCCTACTACTAACGATGAAAATTCAACCTTCTCCACCTATATATTCTGCTAATAAAAAGATTCTTTATATGAAATTCCCGTTTTTAGGAAGAATTAGTTACGAAATTAATAGAAGAAAAACTAATTTATTGTATACATCTTTCCCACAATTTAAGTTTAAATTAATTTTCATAAATCATAATAGGATAGGTAAATTCTTTAAAGTTAAAGAAAATCTGTCGTTATCTTTGTGTTCTTCAATTGTTTATTTATATAAATGTGATAGCTGTGATGCTTTCTATAAAGGAAAGACCATTAGATGTCTCTCCACACGAATTGCTGAACACAAGGGTATCTCAAGTAGAACTTTAGAGGATCTCTATCATCCACCCTATTCGGCCATTAATAATCATTCTTCCAGGTTTAATCATCATATATCGGATCAAAATTTCAAAATTTTAGACCATGGAAATGCTGAAGATTTGGAATTTTGGAATCTTTATATATTTGGAACATGAAGCCCTCCCTAAATGAAAATCTACAATTTAATAACTTAAACATCCTTAAGTGAAGTTGAATTTCTATTTTTTGGTTGACTCTTCTAACTATTTAGTTAATTTTTTATTTTTTACCAAAAAGTGAAGCAGCACTTCTATTATTATTTTATGATCATTTTAACTGTTTCATTTTGTTTATATCATTATGCATTCAGCCTTGAAAATGGGTGTTTTGTAATAACTCGAAACTAGTCTGTTTAAATAAATTTAAAATGTTTAGGATTTTTCTATTTTTTTTATCATTTATATATATATATATATATATATATATATATATATATATATATATATATATATATATATATATATATATATATATATATATATATATATATATATATAAAATAAATTTTTTTTAAAGTTTTGTCGAGGAAATTACTTGCTGAAATCAAAAATGTTTATTATATTTATCCTGTAGATGTTATAGTTTCCTAGTTACATGCCTATTCTCTGGGGATGGTGGCCATATATATATATATATATATATATATATATATATATATTATTAAGAATAATATATATATATTATATACATATATATATATATATATATATATATATATAGTTATGTATATATAAATATATATATATATATATACTATATATATATATATATATATATATATATATATATATATATATATATATATATATATATATATATATATATATATATATATATATATATTTATATATAATTATATATATATTTATCAAGAAATTCTTGTATATTTACGATGTGACTTTGTAAGAAACCATTATAATTTTACTTCTCAAGAAATTCTTGTATATTTACACCGTCCTAAAAATTGTTATGATTGTTTTATAATAGCAATGGGTCATCTAGCAAATAAATAATTAGTAATATTTTCTGACGATGCTCGAATATATATCGGAAATATATAATATCTAGTATCAAAAGACTTGCTACAACCTTATAAAATACCTGAGTTAAAGTTAGAAGATTAATTTTATAGAGAAAAGCTCTCTTTCCTTTAACTACTTCGAACTTATCTTTTATTTTGCTAATGTTGGATCAAAAGAAATCTCATAATAAGGTAAGATTAGTTTAATATATAACTATTCATTTATAGTTATATATTTTTTCATATTTGTTCTTTTTGCTTATATTTAACAATCATTTTTAAAATTCACTGCAAAGTTTGAGATCGATGAATATATATATATATATATATATATATATATATATATATATATATATATATATATATATATATATATATATATATATATATATATATATATATATATATATATATATATATATATATATATATATATATATATATATATAGACTATATATATATATATATATATATATATATATATATATATATATATATATATATATATATAGTATATATATAGTTATAATATATATATATGTTAGCATATATATATATATATATATATATATTGTTATATATAGAGGATATAGATAAAGAAATGATATGGAGAAATTATATATATATATATATATATATATATATATATATATATATATATATTATATTATTATATTATATATATATAAATATATATATATATATATATATATATATATATATATATATATATATATATATATACAAGTCATTTATCATATCCCCTTAAAATTACTCCTCGCTCTCAGTTTTTTTCTTTAAATCTACATAATGAATAAAATCTTGAAATCTCTTGTTGCCACATGCGTGTTTTTTTTTTTTTTTATATAAACAATTTTTATTAGCAATAACAATGTAGATAACCCATGTTTTACATACTTTAAGTAAAAAGGTTATGTTACAGTTTAGTTAGTTTAGATAGATCTAAACTACATATAAGTTAAGTAAAGGTTATGAGTTTGTTAGTTTGCATAGATTTGAATCTTTTTTTTTTTAAATTTTTTTATGAAGGTCTGCTAATTTAAGTATACAGTTTCGATTTGACTTAAGGCATTTTCACTTCAACTTTATAAATTGTATTCGAATTCATACAATCGATATTTATTTGGAGGTGGAGGTGGAAGATGTATGATCGTATATATAGATATATATATATATATATATATATATATATATATATATATATATATATATATATATATATATATATATATATATATATATGTATGTGAGAGAGTATAGATATATATATATATATATATATATATATCTGGCAATTTCTTAGATAAGCAGGCAATAAAAAGTACTTGAACATAAAACGCACTAAAATGTTTCTAGAGAGATTTATAATTAACGTACTGAAGCAAAATTATTTTAAAAATGTTTTTTATATATATATATATATATATATATATATATATATATATATATATATATATATATATATATATATATATATATATATATATATATATATATATATATATATATATATATATATATATATATATATATATATATATATATATATAGTCAGAGTGTCTACTAAAGTTGACATCATGTAACTCGAGAAAGGCAGCACCTACAGTTCTGATTTGGGACTCAGAGGAAAATTTAAGAATGGATTTTAATTTCTTTTCTTTTTTTTTTTTATTTCGTCGGAAATATTTAAAAAAATTTTTACCCTTTTAATAGGCTCGTGGTATTACTTTAGTTAAAGTAATACCAAAGTGTAAAGGAAGAAATGTGAATTTTTTTAATCCAGTTAAACATAGGGTAAAACCGCAAAGATGGCAGTGAGTCGGGGTCTCTGGCCCTGGTGGTCGCAGACGCGTGATCCACCTCCCTGTCCCCTGTCGCATCGAGCCCCTAAATGGGGGAAAGTAATTTTTTTCAAATATTTCCGATGAATAATTGCAAAAAAAAAAAAAATAAATAAATAAATAATTAAAGTTTTCCGCTGATTCCAAATATATATTTTGTTTTACTGTAGGTGCTGCCGTTCTCGAGTTACATGATGTCAGCTTTAGACACTCTGACCTTATTATTATTATTATTATTATTATTATTATTATTATTATTATTATTATTATTATTATTATTATTATTATTATTATTATTATTATTATTATTATTATTATATTATTATTATTATTATTAAAATAAATATTTAAATTAATAAGCATGTCTGAAAGAATTTTTTAGCTAAAATTTAGTGTACAAAGTAATAGAAATGCCTTTTTAAAAAAAAATCGAACTCAAAATCAAAAGCCTCACGCTATTCATAGCCTAGCTTAAGTAAAATAGTATTGCAAAGGTGTCAGAAGTTTATAAAAAAGTACGAAAAATATCATTGCCTGCGTATCTAGGATTTGGCCTATATATATATATATATATATATATATATATATATATATATATATATATATAAGAGCACCATATAGAGTTTTTCTGTGAGGTATATATATATATATATATATATATATATATATATATATATATATATATATATATATATATATATATATATATATATATATATATATATAGGTCAGCATCCCGAAGAGGCCAGGCATGTAACTAAAAAACTATAACAGCTACACGAAAATAAATATCATTTTATTTTTACCCCTGAAATTAAAAAAAAATAAAAAAAATAACGCTTTTTAAAAAATTAAAATTGTTAAAAATGTTGCAAAAATTGCAGTTTTTTGAGACTATGAAGAAGCTGGAGTAGTCGGAGGGAGCGCGTAAAGTTGCCAAATGTTGAATTTTTTTCTTTTATAACTAAAGAATACCCGAAGGGTAAAAATTAAAGATGGATAAAGTCGGGGTTTCTCGGCCTACCGGGGGACGACGGGGGGACTTCGTCCCCCTCTGTCCCTCCGTCGGCTCGAACCCCCTAAAAAGGATATAAAAAGAAAAAATAACATTTTCTCCAAAGCGTATATTTGGCAACTTTTGCTATCGTGAACTAATGCAGGATTCAAGGTCAATCACAGCGTAGACTTGCCCGGTCTAAGATTATACTAATATTTAAGGGGTTATTAATAAATATTAGAATAAAATAATTTTTTTTTAAGTTTTGTCGATGAAATTATTTGCTGAAATCAAAAATGTTATTTATTTTCCTGTAGATGTTATATTTTTTTATTTATACATGTCTCTGTGGCCTCTTTGTTGTGTTCTCTATATATATATATATATATATATATATATATATATATATATATATATATATATATATATATATATATATATATATATATATATATATATATATATATATATATATATATATATATATATATATTTGTTCTGCATGAAGTTTTTCTATGAAGAAATCTCCTTTTTACGAAAGTTTTCGAATTTTAACCTATTTCCTACTAACATTTTTTATAAACTAGTTTCTTCTTTTCTCGATAACATATGCCAACCTAAATGTTCTACAAACGATGTGCGTTTACATTACACCTCTTACCAATGCTCTTCCCTTTCGTTTTAGAAATATCGTAAAGAAAAACTTTCCTCAATATAAATATCTTGTATCTTTTATCTATAACGACTCAATAGGAACATTTTTTAAAACCAAAGAAAGCATTTCTATGAGCTGAAACTTTGACATGGTTTATAAATAAATGTGGCCACTGTAACGTCAATTATGTAATCCAAACTAGCCTACAGCTGAAGATGCGAGCCTTCAAGCACATGGCAATTTCCTTTCTAGCTAATCTCCACATCTCTCAACCAGAGAATTCAGTGATCAGAGATCACTCGGATCTTACAAAACACCCTATATCTCTTCGCAACTTCTATAAATATTGAAAATTTATAAATCTTCATACGTAAAAACATTTAAACCTATTTCTTTTCTTTGTCACTTCACATTACCTGAACTCTCTCTCTCTCTCTCTCTCTCTCTCTCTCTCTCTCTCTCTCTCTCTTCTTATATTTTTGTTTTCCTTGTTTATTTATTCTTAGTTTTTATCTTTTGATGTTTCACGAACGATATTAAACCTGTATCACATCACACAATCTTTTTACTTATTTGAAATTTTGTTTTATATTTTTACATTTAACTACATTCACTAATCTTATAATTGGATTAATATATAAAATGTTCGTTTTTTTTAGATTTATTTTATATTATGCATAAGTATATAGAGGATGCTTGATGTTCAATACGAAACGTTTACAAGTATGAATTTTAGTATTTTCTTTGGTGTTAATTTTTTCTTAAAGATATTGTTCCTTAGGAATGCTGCAATTTTAAATATATATATATATATATATATATATATATATATATATATATAATAAAGATATTGTTCCTTAGGAATGCTGCAAATATATATATATATATATATATATATATATATGGTAATAGTCCGTTTGAGGGTAATGTATCAACATTGATATTGTAGAAAAGATAATCGATTTTATAATATTGCCTTCTAGGAGAGTTCGCATTTCGTTTGAATTATACAGAATGTGTTTGAATGCATGCAATCGATATTAAAATAAAAACAAAACAAAAGTAATTTATGCACACATTTACACATAAATATAAAATATTATTTCACTAGATTATTATTATATATATATATATATATATATATATATATATATATATATATATATATTATATATATATATATATATATATATATATATATATATATATATATATATATATATATATATATATATATATATATATATAATAGCAAAAATAAGCAAAACATATATAAAGATTTGAAAAGATATTTTGTTTTCGGTTAGGTTAGGTTAGGTTAAGTTAAGTTAGGTTAGGTAAGGTTACGTTAACTGGCGTAACTAACCTAACTTAACATAACCTAACCTAACCTAAAACAAAAATTAAAGAAAAATATCTGAAACTGAAATTGAGTGAGTGATTAACTTTATATATATATATATATATATATATATATATATATATATATATATATATATATATATATATATATATATATATATATATATATATATATATATATATATAAAAAAATCTCATATTTCTTTAACAAAACCTATTTATCAATATTGGACGATTTCCTACATATATATATTATATATATTATATATATATATATATAAAATATATATGTATATATATATATATATATATATATATATATATATAAAGAAGTATATATATATATATATATATATATATATATTATATATATATATATATATATATATATATATAGTACTCTTTTCATGTTAAAAAATAATATTAACAAGGGTCAATGATTTCTTTTCAGACCATGGATAACAAGACTGCAGAAAGGCTTGTTATGAGGGGTAGAATTGTCAGTCTATACGAGTTAGGGATACCTAAGCATCAAATAGAAAGGGAACTAGGTATTGACATTAGCACTGTGCGGAGATGGGCTAGAAGACATGAAGAAGAAGGCGAGTACCGTGACCGTCCTCATACAGGTCGCACTCGAATAACCAGTCAGGAGGAAGATAGGGCAATCGTTGACTTTGCTCAACGTCATCCATTCACAAATTCTGCAATCGTCCGGAGAGAATTAAATCTAGATGCATCACATTCTACCATCCGAAGGCGAATCCATGAATCAGGAATACATCACCGTAGACCAGCTCTAAAACCACAACTAACAGACGATCACAAGTTAGCAAGGCTAGCCTTTGCTAACGCATACATTCAAAAGGATATTGAGTATTGGTCGACGGTAATATTCACTGACGAAAAAACATTTTGCTCAAGTGACCACGGCAGCATACACCTTTGGAGACCAAATAAAACTAGATATGACCCAGCTTATATATACGAAGAGAGAAGAAGCGGCCACGTCACCTGCAACAAGTGGGGGTGGATTAACTTTTATACAGCTGGTGAGCTAAGCCACATACATGGGAGATTTACTTCCGATGTATATCTTGAAATTCTTGAGGAGGTTTTTATGCCCTCTGTTAGAGCATATCTATTTCCTGACCCACAAAAGATTGTATATGTTCACGATAATAGTCCAATTCATAGAGCAAGACGGGTTCAGGAGTGGTTTGCCGAAAATGAACACATGATTGAAGTTCTCGCATGGCCAAGTAAAGCCTGCGATCTGAACCCGATCGAAAATGTGTGGGCATCAATCGTAAGAGACTGGGATCCCCAAGAAGAAAGAAATAGAAGAACTATGGAGAATGCAATTTCATCACTACCAAGACGATTACAAGCTGTCATTGACGCGGAAGGTGGATGGACGAAATATTAAATATATATATATATTATATATACATATATATTATATATATATATATATAGAAGAAGGGAAAAGATGATATATTAGATATATTATATATTATTATTATTATATGTATACATATATTATTATTATTATATATATATATTATTATTATATATATATATATATATATATATATATATTATTACATATTATATATATATATTAAGGTTTATTATATTATTATTATATATATATATATATATTACTATAATACTTTTATTATTCAGAATTGTCTATGCATATGCCTATGCCTATGCCTATGCCTATGCCTATGCCTATGCCTATGCCTATGCCTATGCCTATGCCTATGCCTATGCCTATGACTATGCCTATGTGCGACTCACGTCTCTGCATAGATCGCCTGCACCAACGTCTGTATTACTTCCATGTCTGTACTGCTCATGTCCTATGTTTATGTCTGTATGTTTATGTTTGTATATTTATTTAATAATATATATAAATATATATATATATATATATATATATATATATATATATATATATATATATATATATATATATATATATATATATATATATATATATATATATATATATATATATACTATAATAAATGTTAAAAGCCATTAATGAAATATTTTCATATATTCTTACACTATAATACAAACGTAACAAGCATTATTTTGGTAATAGAATATAGGATCTGTTGCATCGAGAATCCACGATACTACAAATTTTGTAAAAGAACGATACCCATCGTTGCTGTGTGCATACTGAGCCGATTGCAAATGTTATTCAAAAAACGACATTTACTATTTGTTATTTGAGTCCAACAACATTTGTCCCATGATATATTAGCTTAGGTTAATACAACCGAACATAACGTAGCCATACGAAACCTAAGATCCTCTATACTTCGATTGTTAGGTGTAAATTAATTAGTTTGTTAGAGAGAGACACACACACATATCATCCTCATTATTGTTATATATATATATATATATATATATATATATATATATAAATAGATAGAATATATATATATATATATATATATATATATATATATATATATATATATATATATATATATATATATATTATATTTTATATATATTACAGATATATATATATATATATATATATATATATATATATATATCAGTGATATGCAGCTGAAGCCACTAGATTTTGTCTAAGATAGAAGGAGTATGACACGAAGCGAGATATTTGAAAATGGAAGCTCAGTGGAGTATCTCAAGCTTTCAAATTGATTTCCTTTTACTAGTTTATCCCTATTTTGCCAAGAGGAACGAAATTATAAAAAATTATATTTATTTTTTTATATATATCGCCTACTTCTGTAGATAATGAGGGAAATATATAACATCAAAGTGTCTATATAAAAAATAATTTAATGAATCTTTTCACTAGTCGTTCAGCAGAAATGTCAAATGAAATGAGAAGTCGTAACATAAGATATAGTTGAACAATGTTTTTAAAAAGAAACTATTATAAATTACAGGTTTATAATTGTCTCATTTCACTGTATCTTTAAACGTTCCTATTTCTTTCACTTTGTTTGATGCATGAATATTCGTTCTACCTATATATTACCTATAAAATATTGTTACTAGTTAAAGACTACATTCATTAGGAACAATTTGCAATGATTTCCCATGTTGATTAACAGAGGGAAAATGGTTTGAAGGATCAATAGTGCTTGCACTCGTCTCTGAATACAATATTGCTTGTTGCGATTTATGCAATGCAAAATATTTACTGCCCCTCCTTCAGAACACTATTTTATATGTATTAAAATGTTAATTGCTAAAATATTCACTATATTTTACAACATAAAACGTAAATACTGCTTTTTTTAATTACATTTCTCGTAATAACTGACGACAACAGTTTTAACATGTGCTTCATTTTCATCTTCTTTTAAATTAAACCTTTTCATGCACACTTGAAAGTTGATACCGAAACCTCTAATCATTAAAAGATAATTATTTTTTTAATTAATCTTTAATAAAATGAGTAATAACTACTTGATTTGATTTTCAATTTGAAATCCATTTCTCATTATGGCGGAGAGCGAAACCAGTTGCGATGCTATTATTATTGGCCAACAAAGATTTTGCGGCAAAACATTTGAAGGTCATTTTATAGGTAACCTGTTGCCCTGATTCCGAATATGACCTCCGTTTTCCTAGATTGGCTCTAGTTTTTGAGAAACAGGGTGGTCACAAAAATACATTAATAACAACAATTTATGTTAGGTTGTAACAATAAAAACACGAAAGATATATATCAAATTGTTAATGAGTACATAAAATGCCAATAGGTCAAAACATTCAATTCAGTACAATGAAATCACAATTAATGCATTACAAATCGCTGTCTATATGATTGTCTTCTGTGTGCAGAATGTGGGCAATCACGTTGAAGGCTCCAACAATAGTCTGCCATCATGTGTGTATCCCATCTCCTTGGTATCTTTCTTCCATCACCTTTGATATCTTGATGGAACCTCTCCCCTTGTTCCTCAATTAAAAGATCCTAGACATCTGAAACTTATCTAAGCGATCATGTAGAAAAAGTAACTTTATATCTATTAGTACCAAATTCTTTGAAATCTGAAAGCATTTTCTGTACGAGCTCTACATAGGTTGGCAGATTTATGGCTGCCCAAAAAGTTCTGAACTACACAAAACTTTTCCAGCAGAGGTTTCAATTATCAGTCATGGACTTTACGAAATTAGTTATCCTTGACATTTGGCAAATTTGAGGCCGCTAAAGATCTCCAGCTTGAGTTTCTCCACACCAACCCCAAAACTGCAACATATTTGGAAACATCAACCATCTTGTTCAGCCCCAACAAATGCTTCATCAGTCCTAGTTTGATGTGATGTGGAAAACAATTCTTTCCCTATCAACCACAGTGTTCGTTAATGATATCGATAACCCACAGTCATATTTTCCCTTAGCAGGCCATGCCACCTTTTTTCCTGGTGATGGTCTCTTTAGCCCATCTATCCTGGTCAAGATATGAAACAAGGGTACTTAGTATATATCCTATTTTCGAGCGTCTGGAAGCAAGATGTTGACCATCTTCAAATCAACGCATATAGACCAATAGTGTTCATTATATCTAAGCTTCTGCAAGATCATTCTTATATTTTCATATTCCTCTTTCAGTTTTGTTGAGTGACCTATTGGAATCGATGTATAACTATTGATATTGTTCAATAAAACACACTTCAAGCTTCTCGTTGAACTATCCATAAACAATCGCCAATCTTCTTGTCGGTATTTAGGTAACCCCATTTGGAGTAGGAGTCCAGGGATGTTCCTACAGTATACTAGGTCTTCTTCAATGAAATATGGAAGAAGTACTACCTCTCTTGTCCGAAAAGCTATTTTACATTCGGAATTGAGACAGTTCTTTCACTTAGTCTGTAATGCTAAAAGCTCAGAACTGCTAAGAGACTAATCTGCATTAACTCATTGATTCTCTTAGAGAAACTGTTGCTGTGTGAGGCTACTTTCTTCCAAGGCCCACTACCACCATTCCATGTGTGCACACCAAATCCTGGCTATTTTCCTCAGACAATGTTAGGGTCTGGGAGGCAGTGAATGACTTTGATTGCACATCGTCGAGTGTATGAAGGTGTCGCCTTGTTGATTTCAAACTGACACTGAATTACTACTTCTTGTGATTTATATTCCTTTCACATTAACCAAACAAAAATAATAGTCACTGTGGTGATTCTTTGGCTCCCGCCATACTATAGGAACACCAAATTTTAAACCTTTTCTTCGTCCATTTTCCACTGACGTAGATTTTCAACACACGTTTTACAGACCATATGGGGAGTCGACTTATCTTGGTCTCTGAGTTTCATTCCAAAGTATGCCAGATATGCTTGTTTCACAAAGTTAAATATTTCTTTTTTGGTTCTCCTGGCAATATTCACCACAGATACAACACATTGTACATAAATATGTTTCTTGTGAAGTACTCAGAAGTGACCTGAAAATAGAAAATAAGTATATATTAGCGGTTCCTTAGTGTTGTAAATAAAACGATGCATGTTACTGTAAAATATGCACAAAAAAGATATTTGTATAAGAATAAATCTGGAACAACCTGTATCTCAAGAACTAGAGCCAATCTTGAAAAACTAATGTCATTTCTGAACAGCACACCCGATTTACTATAAATTTAATAAAATATCCTTGGAAAAGTAAAATAATTTTTTTTTGTTGGCCAGTGTTGATTGCGGAGACTGCATTCGACCAACTTGTTTGGCAACTACACAAAATTGCTTTATATATATATATATATATATATATATATATATATATATATATATAGTTATATATATATATATATATATATATATATATATATGTATATATAAAAAAATATATATATATATATATATATATATATATATATATATATATATATATATATATATATATGATATATATATATATTATATATATACATATGTTATATATATATAAGCAAAGTGGGTAAAAATTCCTAAAAGAAAAAAATAGAATATTCTATATATATATATATATATATGGTATATATATATGAGCATAGTTATATATATATGTATACATATATATATATATATATATATATATATATATATATATATATATATAGAGATATATATATATATATATATATATATATATATATATATATATAAATAAATATAAATATATATATATATATATGTATGAAGTATGGTATATATATATATATATATATATATATATATATATATATATATATATATATATATATATATATATATATATATATATATACATATATGTATATGTATATATATATACAGTAAGTGTAAGTACCAAAAATATCAATTTTCATATATATATATATATATATTTCTGGAGAGGAGAGGAATCAAAGCGGAAAGACTTACGAGTAACTTATGGCAAATATATATATATATATATATATATATATATAATACATATATATATATATATATATATATATACATGCTATATACATATGCAAGTATGTGAATCTTTGAAGAAGAAAAATATGAACTAGTTTCACTTCCGATATTTAGACCAAATAGAGTGGGCTGGATCAATTATACGTTGAAGCATTGTACATTGTAGTACATTTATTTACCAATGAAAATGCTGAAATGAAGATTGCTGTAAAATTGCATCTTGTATTTTATCCCGTTTTTTTTTATCATGTTTAATCTTGTCTTTCATTTTGTTTTTATTTTTTTTAGCTTTCATGCCTTGTTTTTATCTTGTTTTCGTCTTGTTTATATCCTTTATTCTATTTTCGTCTTATTTTCATCTTGGATTTGATTTGTTTTTTATTCTGTTTTATATTGTTTTTTTCTTTTTATCTTGTTTTTTTCATTATCTTGTTTTGTTTTTTTTATTCTGTTTTATATCTTTTTTTTTATCTTGCTTTTATCTTGTTTTTTTTTTATCTTAATTGTTTTTCTATTTTTTTCTTTCGTTTTTATTTATTTCTTATCTTGTTTTTTATTTTGTGTTTTTTTTCTTATTTATCTCAAACAGATATTTTTGAAGGTTCTCAAATATTAATTTTATAAAGCTATTTTAAATGTTTTCTTGCTTTATATTTATTTGAATTTCTGGGATCTCAAAATCTTTTATTGCTTGCAAATAATAATAATAATAATCTGATTTTAACCTATTCCTTCGTCCGCAAATTCAATAAATTCTACAAATAACTTGAAAATTATTGCATAGCATTTGAACTTATTATTATTTATTTATTTATTTATTTTTTTTATTATATTTAAAGCTATTATAGTAATTATGTTTCACTGATAATGTGAAACTGGTTAAAACACCCAAACTGAGGTGCACCAAACTGAAGCATACC
>JABUQX010053010.1:0-32500 GCA_015478945.1 Trachelipus rathkii
GAAGGGATTATATATAATATATAGAATAAATATACTCATAAAAAGTCATTTTTGTCGCGCGCCCTTTACCCCTGTTTCAATGAGTATCACTCTGAACCGCAACCCTAAAATTTTAAAATATCCCTGCATCGGGACACTAAAAATGTGGCACCGCACCGCACCGCCACGCACCGCACCGCACCGCACCGCACCCGCAACCGCACCGCCCGCACCGCACCGCACCGCAACGCTCAGAATAGGCGCACAACTCACAAAAAGTCATTTTTTGTCGCGCCGCCCTTTACACCTGTTTCAATGAGTATCACTTCTGCACGCAACCCTATAATTTAAATATCCCTGCTCGGAACAGCTAAAATTGTTGTCGCACCGGACACCGAACCGCACCGCACCGCACCGCACCGGCACACTGGATTAGGCGCAACACTTACAAAAAGTCATTTTTGTCGCGCCGCCTTTACAACCCCTGTTTCAATCAGTATGCCTCTTCTCACCGCACCCATATAATTTTAAAAATAGCCCTGCATCCCCCGGGGAAAAAAAAACCCACTAAAATTGGTGTTGCACACAAGACCGCACAGGACCGCACCGCCTCAGAAAGGTGCCCCACTCACAAAAAGTCATTTTGTCGCGCCGCCCTTTACCACTGTTTCAATGAGTATACCATATTACAAAATATAATTTTAAAATAGCCTGCAATCGGGACCTAAAATGTGTGCCGCACAAGGAACCGCACAGGACCCGCACCGCCTCAGAAAAAGGTGCCCCACTCAAACAAAAAGTCATTTTTGTCGCGCCGCCCCTTACCTCTGTTTTCAATGAGTATCACTCTGCACCGCAACCCTATAATTATAAAATATCCCTGCATCGGGACACTAAAATTGGTGTTGCCAGCAACCGACCCGTACCACAACCGCACCGCACTCCACACCAGCCACAGAATAGCGGCACCACTCACAAAAAGTTTTTTTGTCGCGCCGTCCCTTTACCTGTTTCAAATGAGTATCAACTCTGCACCGCACCCTCTAATTTAAAATATTAATGCATCCGGGACACTAAAATTGTGTGCCGTACTGCACCGCACCGCACCGCACCGCCTCAGAAAAGGCGCACCACTCACAAAAAAGTTTTTGTCGCTCCTCTATTTACCCCTGTTTCATAGTTCCCTCTGCACCCGCAAGCCCTATAAAATATAAAATATCCCCTGCATCGGAACATCTAAAAATTGTGGCCGCACCGCACCGCACTCACCGCACCACAGCGCCTCCAGAATAGGAGCAGCCACCACAAAAAAGTCATTTTTTTGTCGCGCTTGGCCTTTACCCCTTGTTTTCAATGAGTATCACTCTGCACCGCAACCCTATAATTTAAAATATCCCTGCATCGGAACACTAAAACTGTGTGCCGCGCCGCACCCCACCGCACCGCACCGCACTGCACCGCACCGCACCGCACTGCACCGCACCGCATCAGCACCGCACCGCACCACTCCAAAAAGTCAATTTTTATCGCGCCGCCCTTTACACCTGTTTCAAATGATATCACACTACAACCTCAACCCTATAATTTTAAAATATCCCTGCATCGGGAACTAAAATTGTGTGCCGCACAGGACCGTACCGCACCTCACCGCACCGCAACGCTCCGCACCCAGTACGTGGGTCGACCATATCCATGTCAGTATAATGTTTTATCTTACAAAAAAAGTCATTTTTAGGAGAGCGACTCTTTAACCATCACTCAATGAGTATCATCACTCTGCTCCGCAACCCTATAATTTTAAATTATACCTGCATCGGGACACTAAAATTGTGTGTCCGCACCGGACCGAACGCAACCGCACCAACTCAGAATAGGCGCAGTCACCGCACCAAAAAGTCATTTTTGTCGCGCCGCCCTTTTACCCTTGTTTCAATGAGTATCACTCTGGAACAACAGCTTAATTTTAAAAAATATCCTGCATCGGGACACACTAAAAATTTGTGTGCCGACCTGGACCGACGCACCGCACCGCCTCAGAATAGGTGCACCACTCACAAAAGTCATTTTTGTCGCGCCGGCCTTTTAGCCCTGTTTCAATAAGTAATTTTTTTTTTTTTTTTTTTTTTTTTTTTTTTTTTACTCTGCACCGCAACCTTATAATTTTAGAATATACCCTGATCGGGACCCTAAAATTGTTGTGCGCACCGGACCGCACGAACCGCAACCGACTCAGAATATGGCGCAGTACTCACAAAAAGTCATTTTTGTCGCGCCGCCTTTTACCCCTGTTTTCAATAAGTATCACTCTGCAGCAACCCTATAATTTAAAATATCATACCTGCATCGGGACACTAAAATATTGTGTGCAGCACCGGACACGCAACCGCAAACCGCAACCGCCTCAGAAATAGGCGCAACCACTCAACAAAAAACCAACATTTTTTGTTCGCGCCTCCCTTTAACCCTTGTTTAAATGAGTATCACTCTGCACCGCAACCCTATAATTTTAAAATATCCCAACATCTCGACACTAAAATTGTGTGCCGCACCGCACCGAACCACACCGCACCGCCTCAGAATATGCTCACCACTCACAAAAAGTCATTTTTGTCGCGCCAACCCTTTAACCCTGTTTAAATGATCATCACTCTGCCACCGCAAACCCTATCATTTAATTCCCTGCATCTTCGACACTAAAATTGTGTGCCGCACCGCACCGCACCGCACCGCATCGCCTCAGAATATGCGCACCACTCACAAAAAGTCATTTTTGTTAGCGCCGCCTTTCCCTTGTTTAAATTAGTATCACTCTGCACCGCAACCCTATAATTTTAAAATATCCCTGCATCGGGACACTAAAATTGTGTGCCGCACCAGACCGCACCGCACCGCCCCACCTCAGAATAGGCGCACCACTCACAAAAAGTTATTTTTATCTCGCCGCCCTTTACCCCTGTTTCAATGAGTATCACACTGCACCGCAACCCTATAATTTTAAAATATCCTTACATCGGAACACTAAAATTGTGTGCCGCACCTGACCGCACCACACCGCACCGACTCAGAATAGGCGCACCACTAACAAAAAGTCTTTTTTGTCGCGCCGCCCTTTACCCGTGTTTCAATGAGTATCACTCTGCACCGTAACCCTATAATTTTAAAATATCCCTGCATCGGGACACTAAAATTGTGTGCCGCACCGCACCGCACCGCACCGCACCGCCTCAGAATAGGCGCACCACTCACAAAAAGTCATTTTTGTCGCGCCGCCCTTTACCCCTGTTTCAATGAGTATCACTCTGCACCGCAACCCTATAATTTTAAAATATCCCTGCATCGGGACACTAAAATTGTGTGCCGCACCGGACTGCACCGCACTGCCTCAGAATAGGCGCACCACTCACAAAATATCATTTTTGTCGCGCCGCTCTTTACCCCTGTTTTAATGAGTATCACTCTGCACCGCAACCCTATAATTTTAAAATATCCCTGCTTCGGGACACTAAAATTGTGTGCCGCACCGGATCGCACCGCACCGCACCTCACCGCACCGCCTCAGAATAGGCGCACCACTCACAAAAAGTCATTTTTGTCGCGCCGCCCTTTACCCGTGTTTCAATGAGTAGCACTCTGCACCGCAACCCTATAATTTTAAAATATCTCCTGCATCGGGACACATAAAATTGTGTGCCGCAACCGGACCGCACCGCACCGCACCGCACCGCACCACCTCAGAATAGGCGCACCACTCACAAAAAGTCATTTTTGTCGCGCCGCCGCTTTACCCCTGTTTCTAATAGTATCACTTGCACCGCAACCCTAATAATTTTAACAATATCGCCTGCATCGGACACTAAAAAATTGTGTGCGCACCGGACCTGCACCGCACTGGCTGCAGATTAGGCGCACCATTCTCAAAAAGTCATTTTTGTCGCGCCGCTCTTTACCCCTGTTTTAATGAGTATCACTCTGCACCGCAACCCTATAATTTTAAAATATCCCTGCTTCGGGACAGTAAAATTGTGTGCCGCACCGGATCGCACCGCACCGCACCTTCACCCGCCACCGCATAGAATCGCGCAACCACTGCCACAAAAAGTCATTTGTCGCGCCGCCCTTTACCCCGTGTTTTCAAATGTGTAGCACTCTGCAAACCAGCAACCCTAATAATTATTAAAAAATATCCCTGCACTCGGGACCACTAACATTGTGTCCGCAACCGACCGCACCGCCCGCACCGCACCGCACCTCACCGCACCGCATCGCCTCAGAATATGCGCACCACTCACAAAAAGTCATTTTTGTTGCGCCGCCCTTAACCCTTGTTTAAATTAGTATCACATCTGCACCGCAACTCCATAATTTAAAATATCCCTGTTCCGGCACACTAAAATTTGTGTGCCGCACGGACCCGCACCACACGCACCGCACAATAGGCCCAACCACTTCCTTCCCAAAAAAAAAAGTTATTTTTGGGTTCCCCGGCGGGCCCGGCCCCCCCCCCTTTACCCACATGTTACAATGAGTATACTCTGCACCGCAACCCTAATATTTTAAAATATTCCTATCCCTGCATCGGGACACAAAAATTGTGTGCCGCACCGCACCGGACCGCAACGAACCGCACCGACGCAGAATAGGCGCACCATCAAATAATCATTTTATCGCGCCGCCCTTTACCCCTGTTATCAATGAGTATCACTCTGCAACGCAACCCTATAATTTTAAAATATCCCTGTATCGGGACACTAAAATTGTGGGCCGCACCGGACCGCACCGCAACGGACCGCCTCTGAACTAGGCGCACCATCAACAAAAAGTTATTTTTGTCCGCGCCGTCCCTTTTACCCCTGTTACCAATGAAGTATCACTCTGCACCGCAACCCTATAATTTTAAAATATCCCTGCATCGGGAACGCTAAAATTGTGTGCCGCACACTAGACCGCACCGCACCCGCCCCAACCTAGAATAGGCGGCACAAAAACTCACAAAAAAGTTATTTTTATCTCGCCGCCCTTTACCCCTGTTTCCAATGAGTATCACTCTGCCCCGCAACCCTATAATTTTAAAATAATCCTTACATCGGAACACTAAAAATTGTGTGGCCGCACTGACCGGCACCACACACCGCACCGACCCTCAGAAATAGGCGCACCCACTAACAAAAAGTCTTTTTTGTCGCGCCGCCCTTTACCCGTGTTCAATGAGTATCACTCTGCACCGCAAACCTATAATTTTAAAATATCCCTGCATCGGGACACTAAAATTGTGTGCCGAACCGGACCGCACCGCACCGCCTTAGAATAGGCGCACTACTCACAAAAAGCCATTTTTGTCGCGCCGCCCTTTACCCCTGTTTCAATGAGAATCACTCTGCACCGCAACCCTATAATTTTAAGATATCCCTGCATCGGGACACTAAAAATGTGTGCCGCACCGGACTGCACGCACTGCCTCAGAATAGGCGCACGCACTCACAAAATATCCATTCTTTGTCGCGCCGCTTCTTTATCACCCCTGTTTTAAATGAGTACACTCTGCACCGCAAACCCAATAATTTTAAAAATATCCCTGCTTCGGACAGTAAAAATCTGTGTGCCGCACCGGATCGCACCGCACCGCACCTCACCGCACCGCCTCAGAATAGGCGCACCACTCACAAAAAGTCATTTTTGTCGCGCCGCCCTTTACCCCTGTTTCAATGAGATATCACTCTGCACCGCACCCCTATAATTTTAAAATATCCCTGCATCGGGACAACTGAAAATTGTGCTGCCGCACCGGACCGCAAACCGCCCGCAACCGCACCGCAAACCGCCCTTCAGAATAGGCGCAACCACTCACAAAAAGTCATTTTGTCGCGCCGCCCTTTAACCCCTGTTTTAATGAGTATCACTCTGCACCGCAACCCTATAATTTTAAAATATCCCTGCATCGGGACACTAAAATTGTGTGCCGCACCGGACTGCACCGCACTGCCTCAGAATAGGCGCACCACTCACAAAATATCATTTTTGTCGCGCCGCTCTTTACCCCTGTTTTAATGAGTATCACTCTGCACCGCAACCCTATAATTTTAAAATATCCCTGCTTCGGGACAGTAAAATTGTGTGCCGCACCGGATCGCACCGCACCGCACCTCACCGCACCGCCTCAGAATAGGCGCACCACTCAAAAAAGGCCATTTTGTCGCGCCGCCCTTTAACCCTGTTTCAATGAGTATCACTCTGCACCGCAACCCTATAATTTTAAAATATCCCTGCATCGGGACACTAAAATTGTGTGCCGCACCGGACCGCACCGCACCGCACCGCACCGCACCTCACCGCACCGCATCGCCTCAGAATATGCGCACCACTCACAAAAAGTCATTTTTGTTGCGCCGCCCTTAACCCTTGTTTAAATTAGTATCACTCTGCACCGCAACCCTATAATTTTAAAATATCCCTGTATCGGCACACTAAAATTGTGTGCCGCACCGGACCGCACCACAACGCACCGCCTCAGAATAGGCGCACCACTCACAAAAAGTTATTTTTGTCGCGCCGCCCTTTACCCCTGTTACAATGAGTCACTCTGCACCGCAACCCTTTGATAATTTTAAAATATCCCTGCATCGGGACATCTAAAATTGTGTGCCGCAGCCAGAACCGCACGCACGCGTACCGCACACGCACCGACTCAGAATAGGGCGCACCACGTCAAAATAATCACTATTTATTCGCCGCCGCCCTTTTACCCCTGTTTCAATGAGTATCACTCCGAAACCGCAACCCTATAATTTTAAAATATCCCTGCATCGGACACTAAAATTGTGTGCGCACCGACCACACCTGCGCACCGACAGCAGCACCGCAGCCGCACCGCCTCAGAAAGGTCGCACCACTCAAATAATCATTTTATCGCGCCGCCCTTTACCCCTGTTTCAATGAGTATCACTCTGCACCGCAACCCTATAATTTTAAAATATCCCTGCATCTCGACACTAAAATTGTGTGCCGCACCGGACCACACCGCACCGCACAGCACCGCACCGCAGCCGCAACCGCAACCGCCTCAGGATAGGCGCACCACTCACAAAAAAAACATTTTTGTTCGCGCCTCCCTTTACCCCTGTTTCAATGAGTTTCACTCTGCACCGCCGCAACACTATAATTTTAAAATATTCCTGTATCGGGACACTAAAATTGTGTGGCCGCACGCAGATCGCACCGCATCCGTACCGCACGCACAGCCTCAGCAATAGGCGCACCACTTACAAAAAAGTCATTTTTGTTCGCGCCGTCCTTTACGCCCTATTCAAATGAGTATCCACTCTGGCAATGCAACCGCTATAATTTTAAATATCCATGCATCTCGACAACTAAAAATTGGTTGTGCCGCACCGGAACCACACGCCACCGCAACCACAAACCGCCTCATTAATAGGCGCACCACTCACAAAAAAACAATTTTTGTCGCGCCTCCCTTTACCCCTGTTTCAATGAGTATCACTCTGCACCGCAACCCTATAATTTTAAAATATCCCTGCATCGGGACACTAAAATTGTGTGCCGCACCGCACCGCACCGCACCGCACCCCACCGCCTCAGAATAGGCGCACCACTCACAAAAAGTCATTTTTGTCGCGCCACCCTTTACCCCTGTTACAATGAGTATCACTCTGCACCGCAACCCTATAATTTTAAAATATCCCTGCATCGGGAAACTAAAATTGTGTGCCGCACCCAACCGCAAAACACCGCACCGCACCGCACAAATAGGCGCAACCACTCACAAAAAGTTATTTTTATCTCGCCGCCCTTTACCCCTGTTTCAATGAGTATCACACTGCACCGCAACCCTATAATTTTAAAATATCCTTACATCGGAACACTAAAATTGTGTGCCGCACCTGACCGCACCACACCGCACCGCCTCAGAATAGGCGCACCACTAACAAAAAGTCATTTTTGTCGCGCCGCCCTTTACCCGTGTTTCAATGAGTATCACTCTGCACCGTAACCCTATAATTTTAAAATATCCCTGCATCGGGATACTAAAATTGTGTGCCGAACCGGACCGCACCGCACCGCCTTAGAATAGGCGCACTACTCACAAAAAGTCATTTTTGTCGCGCCGCCCTTTACCCCTGTTTCAAAGAGTATCACTCTGCACCGCAACCCTATAATTTTAAAATATCCCTGCTTCGGGACACTAAAATTGTGTGCCGCACCGGATCGCACCGCACCGCACCTCACCGCACCGCCTCAGAATAGGCGCACCGCTCACAAAAAGTCATTTTTGTCGCGCCGCCCTTTACCCGTGTTTCAATGAGTATCACTCTGCACCGCAACCCTATAATTTTAAAATACCTGCATCGGGACACTAAAATTGTGTGCCGCACCGGACCGCACCGCACCGCACCGCACCGCACCGCACCGCACCGCACCGCACCGCACCACACCTCACCGCACCGCACCGCCTCAGAATATGCGCACCAACTCAACAAAAAGTCAAATTTTTTTGTCGCGCCGCCCTTTACCCATGTTTCAATGAGTATCACTCTGCACAGCAACCCTAGAATTTTAAAATATCCCTGCATCGGAACACTAAAATTGTGTGCCGCACCGCACCGCACCGCACCGCACCACACCACACCGCACCGCGAACGCCTCAGAATTAAGCGCACCATCCACAAAAGTCATTTTTTGTGCGCGCCGCCATTTACTTCCGTGTTTCAATGAGTATCCACTCTGCACCGCAACCCTATAATTTTAAAATATCCCTGCATCGGGACACTAAAATTGTGTGCCGCACCGGACCGCACCGCACCACACCGCCTCAGACAGAATAGGCGCACCACTCACAAAAAGTCATTTTTGTCGCGAAGCCCTTTACCCCTGTTTCATGTTGATCACTCTGCACCGGCAACCAAATAATTTTAAAATATCCCTGCATCGGGACACTAAAATTCTGTACCGCACCAGACCGCACCGCACCGTACCGCACCGCACCGACTCAGAATAGGCGCACCACTCAAATAATCATTTTATCCGGCGCCACCTTTACCCCTGTTTAATGAGTATCACTCCGCAACCGCAATTCTGATAATTTTAGAAATATCCCTGCATCGGACAACTAAAATTGTGTGCCGCACCGGACCACACCGCACCGCACCGCACCACACAGCACCGCACCGCACCGCACCGCACCGCCTCAGAATAGGCGCAACTCACAAAAAAGTAATTTTTGTCGCACCCCTTCACCGCTGTTTTCAATGAGTATCACCTGCACTGCAACCCTAATAAATTTTTAAAAAATATCCCTGCATCTCGACACTAAAATTGTGTTCCGCACCGCACCGGACCACACCGCACCGCACAGCATAGCACCGCACCGCACCGCACCGCACCGCACCACACCGCCTCAGAATAGGCGCACCACTCACAAAAAAAACATTTTTGTTGCGCCTCCCTTTACCCCTGTTTCAATGAGTATCACTCTGCACCGCAACACTATAATTTTAAAATATTCCTGTATCGGGACACTAAAATTGTGTGCCGCACCGGATCGCACCGCACCGTACCGCACCGCACAGCCTCAGAATAGGCGCACCACTTACAAAAAGTCATTTTTGTCGCGCCGCCCTTTACCCCTATTTCAATGAGTATCACTCTGCAATGCAACCTTATAATTTTAAAATATCCCTGCATCTCGACACTAAAATTGTGTGCCGCACCGGATCACACCGCACCGCACCGCACCGCCTCAGAATAGGCGCACCACTCACAAAAAAAACATTTTTGTCGCGCCTCCCTTTACCCCTGTTTCAATGAGTATCACTCTGCACCGCAACCCTATAATTTATATCCCCTGCATCTCGGCGACTAAAATTGGTGCCGCAACCGCAACGCACCGCAAACCCCACTCGGCCTCAGAATATGCGCACCACTCACCAAAGGTCCATTTTTGTTCCGCGCCGCCTTTAAGCCCCTGTTTTTAAATGAGTATCACTCTGCACCGCAACCCTATAATTTTAAAATATCACTGCATCTCGACACTAAAATTGTGTGCCGCACCACACCGCACCGCACCACCTCAGAATATGCGCACCACTCACAAAAAGTCATTTTTGTCGCGCCGCCCTTTACCCCTGTTTCAATAAGTATCACTCTGCACCGCAACCCTATAATTTTAAAATATCCCTGCATCGGGACACTAAAATTGTGTGCCGCACCGGACCGCACCGCACCGCACCACCTCAGAATAGGCGCAACACTTACAAAAAGTCATTTTTGTCGCGCCGCCCTTTACCCCTGTTTCAATGAGTATCACTCTTCACCGCAACCATATAATTTTAAAATAGCCCTGTATCAGGACACAAAAATTGTGTGCGCACAAGACCCTGCACAGGACCGCACCGCCTCAGAAAAGGTGCCCCACTCACAAAAAGTCATTTTTGTCGCGCCGCCCTTTACCCCTGTTTCAATGAATATCACTCTTCACCGCAACCATATAATTTTAAAATAGCCCTGCATCGGGACACTAAAATTGTGTGCCGCACAAGACCGCACAGGACCGCACCGCCTCAGAAAAGGTGCCCCACTCACAAAAAGTCATTTTTGTCGCGCCGCCCTTTACCCCTGTTTCAATGAGTATCACTCTGCACCGCAACCATATAATTTTAAAATATCCCTGCATCGGGACACTAAAATTGTGTGCCGCACCGGACCGCACCACACCGCACCGCACCGCACCGCACCGCACCACACCGCACCGCACCGCACCGCCTCAGAATATGCGCACCACTCACAAAAAGTCATTTTTGTCGCGCCGCCCTTTACCCATGTTTCAATGAGTATCACTCTGCACAGCAACCCTAGAATTTTAAAATATCCCTGCATCGGGACACTAAAATTGTGTGCCGCACCGGACCGCACCGCACCGCACCGCACCGCACCGCACCGCACCGCACCGCCTCAGAATAGGCGCACCACTCACAAAAAGTCATTTTTGTCGCGCCGCCCTTTACCCCTGTTTCAATGAGTATCACTCTGCACCGCAACCCTATAATTTTAAAATATCCCTGCATCGGGACACTAAAATTGTGTGCGCACCGGACCGCACCGCACCACACCGCCTCAGACCAGACTAGGCGCACCACTCACAACAAAAAGTCATTTTTGCCCGCGAAGCCCGCTTTACCCCTGTTTCAATGAGTATCACTCTGCACCGCAACCCTATAATTTTAAAATATCCCTGCATCGGGACACTAAAATTGTGTGCCGCACCAGACCGCACCGCACCACCGCACCGCCTCAGAATAGGCGCAGCGCACTCAAATATATCATTTTATCGCGCGCCTTTGACCCCTGGTTTTCAATGAGTACACCCGCACCGCAAACCCTATATATTTTTAAAAATATCCTCATCGGGACACTAAAATTGTGTGCCGCACCGGACCACCCGCACCGGACCGCACCGCACCCGCACCGCACCCGCACCACCGCCTCAGAATAGGCACACCACTCACAAAAAGTAATTTTTTCGCACCGCTCCTTTAACGCTGTTCAATGAGTGGATCACTCTGCACTGCCACACCCTATAATTTTAAAAAATTTCCCTGCATTCGACACCTAGTAAAATTGTGTTCCCGCACCCACCGGACCAACACCGCACGCACAGCATAGCAACCGCCCGCACCGCACCACACCGCCTCAGAATAGGAGGCGCACCACTCACAAAAAAAAACATTTTTTTGTTGCGCCTCCCTTTACCCCTGTTTCAATAGTATCACTCTCTGCACCGCAACACTAATAATTTTAAAATATCCCTGCATCGGGACCCTAAAATTGTGGGCCGTAGCGGTTCGCACCGCAGGTAAGCGCTCCGCAAAGCTTCAGGGCCAAAGGCGCAGCACCACTTACAAGCGGTCCCATTTGTCGCGCCGCCCTTTCCTATTTCAATGAGTATCACTCTGCCCCGCAACCCTATAATTTTAAAATATCCCTGCATCGGGCCACTAAAATTGTGTGCCGCACCGGACCAACACCGCACCGCATCGCATCCGCCTCAGAAAGCGCGCACCTACTCACAAAAAAAAACATTTTCTTTGTCGCGCCTCCCTTTATACCCACTGTTTCAAATGAGTATCATCGTCACCGCAACCTATAATTTTATAAAATATCCCTGCATCTCGGCACTAAAATCCCGCACCCGCACCCGCACCGCACCGCACCCACCGCCCTCAGAATATGCGCACCACTCACAAAAGGTCATTTTTGTCGCGCCGCCCCTTTACCCCTGTTTAAATGAGTATCACTCTGCACCGCAAAACCCTATAATTTTAAAATATCCCTGCATCGGGAACTAAAATTGTGTGCCGCACCGGACCGTACCACACCGCGCCGCAGCCCATCGCCGCAGAATCGGCGCACGCCACTCACAAAAAGTTATTTTTGTCGCGCCGCCCTTTACCCGTGTTTCAAAGTATCACTCTGCACCGCAACCCTCTAATTTTAAAATATTAAATGCATCGGGACACTAAAATTGTGTGCCGTACTGCACCGCACCGCACCGGCAACCGCCAAGGCGGTCGCGTCGATCGCTCGATGTTGTCGCTCCTCTCTTACCCCTGTTTCAATGAAGTATCACTCTGCAACCGCAAGCTATATTAAATATAAAATATCCCTCGCTCGGAACACTAAAATTGTGTGCCGCCGTGGCGCACCGCACCTCACCGCACCACCAGCGCTCAAGAAATAGGCGCACCACTCACAAAGTCATTTTGTCGCGCTGCCCTTTACCCCTGTTTTCAATGAGTATTCACTCTGCAACCGCAACCCTACATAAATTTTAAATATCCCTGCATGAAACACAAAACTGTGTGCCGCGCCGCACCGCACCGCACCGCACCGCAACTGCAACCGCACCTCACCGCACCGCACTGACCGCAGCCGCACAGCACCGCACCGCACCACTCACAAAAGTCATTTTTTATCGGCCGAACCCTTTACCCCTGTTTCAATGAGTATCACAGTGCACCGCAACCCTATAATTTAAATATCGCCTGCATCGGGACACTAATTGTGTGGCCGCACAAGACCGCACCGCACCGTCACCGCACCGCAAACGCACCGCACCGCAACCACGCACTGCAAAACCGCACGCCCTCAGAATAAGCGCACGACTCACAAAAAGTCATTTTTGCGACGCCGCCTTTACCCCTGTTTCAATGAGTACCACTTGCACAGCAACCCTATAATTTTAAAATATACCTGCACGGGACACTAAAAATTGTGTGCCGCACCCGGCAACCGCAAAGCACCGCCCGCCTCAAGATAGGCCGCAGTACTCAAAAAGTCATTTTTGTCGCGCCGCCCTTTACCCCTTTTTTCAATGAGTATCATTCTGCACCGCAACACTATAATTTTAAAATATCCCTGCATCGGACACTAAAAATTGTGTGCCGCATGGACCGCACCGCACCGCCGCCTCAGAATCAGGTGGCACCACTCCCAAAGTCATTTTTTGTCGCGCCGCCTTTTAGCCCTTTCAATAAGTATTACTCTGCACCGCAAATTTATAAATTTTTAAAAATATACCGCTTATATAATTTTAAAATTGTGTGCCGCACCGGACCGCAACGAACCGCACCGACTCAGAATAGGCGCAGTACTCACAAAAAGTCATTTTTGTCGCGCCGCCCTTTACCCCTGTTTCAATAAGTATCACTCGCATCCGCAACCCTATAAATTTTTAAAAATATACCTGCATCGGGACACTAAATGTGTGCAGCACCGGGACCGCACCGCACCGAACCGCCTCAGAATAGGCGCACCACTCACAAAAAAACATTTTTGTCGCGCCTCCCTTTACCCCTGTTTCAATGAGTATCACTCTGCACCGCAATCCTATAATTTTAAAATATCCATGCATCTGGACAATAAAATTGTGTGCCGCACCGCCTCAGACAGAATAGGCGCACCAGGCCCCCCCCCCTCAGAATATGCTCAACCACTCACAAAAAAGTCATTTTGTCGGCCACCCTTTACCACCGCCTGTTTCAATGAGTATCACTCTGCACCGCAACCCTATAATTTTAAAATATCCCTGCATCTCGACACTAAAATTGTGTGCCGCACCGCACCGCACGCACCGCACCGCTCAGAATATGCGCACCACTCACAAAAGTCATTTTTGTTTGCGCCGCCTTTACCCTTGTTTTCAATGAGTATCACTCTGAACCGCAACCCTATAATTTTAAATATCCCCTGCATCGGGACACTAAAATTGTGTGCCGCACTGACCGCACCGCAACGCACCGCCTCAGAATAGGCGCACCACTCACAAAAAAGTTATTTTTGTCGCGCCGGCCTTTACCCCTGTTACAATGAGTATCACTCTGCACCGCAACCCTATAATTTTAAAATATCCCTGCATCGGGACACTAAAATTGTGTGCCGCACCAGACCGCACCGGCACCCGCCGTCCACCTGCAGAATAGGCGCACGCCTCACAAAAAGTATTTTTATCTCGCCCCCTTTACCCTGTTTCACTGAGTATCAACACTGCACCGCACCCCTATAATTTTAAAATATCCTTCCTTTACCCCTAAAATTTTAAAGTGTGCTGCATCTCGACCGCAACGAACCGCACCGACTCAGAATAGGCGCAGTACTCACAAAAAGTCATTTTTGTCGCGCCGCCCTTTACCCGTGGTTTCAATGAGTATCCCTCTGCACCGCAACCCTAATAATTTTAAAATATCCCTGCATCGGGATACTAAAATTGTGTGCCGAACCGGACCGCACCGCACCGCCTTAGAATAGGCGCACTACTCACAAAAAGCCATTTTTGTCGCGCCGCCCTTTACCCCTGTTTAAATGAGTATCACTCTGCACCGCAACCCTATAATTTTAAAATATCCCTGCATCGGGACACTAAAATTGTGTGCCGCACCGGCTGCAACCGCACTGCCTCAAATAGGCGCACCACTCCACAAAATATCATTCTTTGTCGCGCCGCTCTTTACCCCTGTGTCATGAGTAGAGCTCTGCACCGCAACCCTATAAATTTCTAAAATATTCCTGCTTCGGGACACTAACAAAAATTGTGTGCCGCACCGGATCGCACCGCACCGCACCGCACCACACCGCACCGCACCGTGAGTACAACTCACAAAAAGTCATTTTTGTCGCGCCGCCCTTTACCCGTGTTTCAATGAGTAGCACTCTGCACCGCAACCCTATAATTTTAAAATATCCCTGCATCGGGACACTAAAATTGTGTGCCGCCCCGAACCGCCACCGCAACCGCAACCGCACCGCACCACCTCAGAAAAGGCGCACCATCCCAAAAAAGTCATTTTTGTCGCGCCGCCCTTTAACCCTTGTTTAAATGAGTATCACTCTGCACCGCAACCCTATAATTTTTAAAAATATCCCTGCATCGGCACTAAATTGTGTGCCGCACCGGACTGCACCGCACCGCACCTCCAGAAATAGGCGCACCACTCACAAAAATCATTTTTGTCGCGCCGCCCTTTCCCCTGTTTCAATGAGAATCACTCTGCACCGCAACCCCATAAATTTTAAAATATCCCTGCTTCGGGACAGTAAAATTTTGTGCCGCACCGGACCGCAACGCACCGCACCTCACCGCACCGCCCTCAGAAAAGGCCGCACCACTCACAAAAAGTCATTTTGTCGCGCCGCCCTTACCCGTGTTTTCAATGAGTATCACTCTGCACCGCAACTCTATAATTTTAAAATATCCCTGGATCGGGACACTAAATGTGTGCCGCAACCGGACCGCACCCGCACCGCACCGCACCGCACCTCAACGCCGCATCGCCTCAGAATATGCGCACCACTCACAAAAAGTCATTTTTGTTGCGCCGCCCTTTACCCTTGTTTAAATTAGTATCACTCTGCACCGCAACCCTATAATTTAAATATCCCTGTATCGGCACAACTAAAATTGTGTGCCGCACCGGACCGCACGCAACGCACCGCCTCAGAAATAGGCGCACCACTCACAAAAAGTTATTTTTGTCGCGCCGCCCTTTAACCCCTGTTACAATGAGTATCACTCTGCACCGCAACCCTATAATTTTAAAATATCCCTGCATCGGGACACTAAATTGTGTGGCCGCACCAGACGCGGCACCGCACCGAACCGCACGCAACTCGACTCAGAATGAAGGCGCACCACTCAAAAAATCATTTTACGCGCCGCCTTTACCCTTTTCAATGCATATCACTCTGCAACCGAACCCTATAATTTTAAAATACCCCTGCATCGGGACATAAAATTGTGTGCCCGCACCGGACCGCACCGCAACGCACCGCCCTCAGAAATAGGCGCACCACTCAAATAATCATTTTATCGCGCCGCCCTTTACCCCTGTTACAATGAGTATCACTCTGCACCGCAACCCTATAATTTTAAAATATCCCTGCATCGGGACACTAAAATTGTGTGCCGCACCAGACCGCACCGCACCGCCCCACCTCAGAATAGGCGCACCACTCACAAAAAGTTATTTTTATCTCGCCGCCCTTTACCCCTGTTTCAATGAGTATCACACTGCACCGCAACCCTATAATTTTAAAATATCCTTACATCGAAAACACTAAAATTGTTGTGCCGGCACTTGACCAGCACCACACCGCACCGACTCAAGAATAGGCGCTAACCACTAACAAAGTCTTTTTTGTCCGCGCCCGCCCTTTACCCGTGTTTTCAATGAGTATCACTTCTGCACCGTAACCCTACTAATTTTAAATATCCCTGCATCGGATACTAAATGTGTGCCTAACCGGACCGCAACCGCACCGCCTTTAGAATAGGCGCATTCTACCACAAAAAGCCATTTTTGTCGCGCCGCCCTTTACCCCTGTTTTAATGAGTATCACTCTGCACCGCAACCCTATAATTTTAAAATATCCCTGCATGGTGACACTAAAAATTGTGTGCCGCACCGGACTGCACCGCACTGCCTCAGAATAGGCGCACCCAAACCTCAGCAAAATAATCAATTTTTGTCGCGCGCTCTTTACACTGTTTTTAATGAGTATCACTCTGCACCGCAACCCTATAATTTTAAAATATCCCTGCTTCGGGACAGTAAAATTGTGTGCCGCACCGGATCGCACCGCACCGCACCTCACCGCACCGCCTCAGAATAGGCGCACCACTCACAAAAAGTCATTTTTGTCGCGCCGCCCTTTACCCCTGTTTCAATGAGTATCACTCTGCACCGCAACCCTATAATTTTAAAATATCCCTGCATCGGACACTAAAAATTGTGTGCCGCCGGATCGCACCGCACCTTCGTCACCGCACCGCCACCGCTCAGAATCAGGCGCACAACTCCACAAAAAAGTCATTTTTGTCGCGCCGGTCCTTTTACCCCTGTTTAATGAGTATCACTCTGCACCGCAACCCTATAATTTTAAAATATCCCTGCATCGGGACACTAAAATTGTGTGCCGCACCGGACTGCACCGCACTGCCTCAGAATAGGCGCACCACTCACAAAATATCATTTTTGTCGCGCCGCTCTTTACCCCTGTTTTAATGAGTATCACTCTGCACCGCAACCCTATAATTTTAAAATATCCCTGCATCGGGACACTAAAATTGTGTGCCGCACCGGAATCGCAACCGCACCGCAACCTCAACCGCAACCGCCTCAGAAAAGGCGAACACGCCTCACAAAAAAGTCATTTTTGTCGCGCAGCCCTTTACCCGTGTTTCATTGAGTAGCACTCTGCACCGCAACCTATAATTTTAAAATGTCCGGTTGATCGAACACGAATTTTCCGCACCGCACGGACCGCACCGCACGGCACGCACCGCACTCACCGCAACCGCATCGCCTCAGAAAATATGCGCACCCACTCACAAAATCATTTTGTTGCGCCCGCCCTTAACCTTGTTAACAATTAGTAATCACTCTGCAACCGCAACCTATAACTTTTAAAAATATCCCTGTATCGGCCAGCACTAAAAAATTGTGTGCCGCACCGGACCGCACCACAACGCACCGCCTCAGAATAGGCGCACCACTCACAAAAAGTTATTTTTGTCGCGCCGCCCTTTACCCCTGTTACAATGAGTATCACTCTGCACCGCAACCCTATAATTTTAAAATATCCCTGCATCGGGACACTAAAATTGTGTGCCGCACCAGACCGCACCGCACCGTACCGCACCGCACCGACTCAGAATAGGCGCACCACTCAAATAATCATTTTATCGCGCCGCCCTTTACCCCTGTTTCAATGAGTATCACTCCGCACCGCAACCCTATAATTTTAAAATATCCCTGCATCGGGACACTAAAATTGTGTGCCAGCACCGACCACACCGCAACCGCACAGCACCGCAACCGCACCGCCTCAGAAAGGGCACCACTTCACAAAAAGCTAATTTTTGTCGGCACCGCCCTTTACCGCTGTTTCAATGAGTATCACTCTGCACTGCAACCCTATAATTTTAAAATATCCCTGCATCTCGACACTAAAATTGTGTTCCGCACCGGACCACACCGCACCGCACAGCATAGCACCGCACCGCACCGCACCGCCTCAGAATAGGCGCACCACTCACAAAAAAAACATTTTTGTTGCGCCTCCCTTTACCCCTGTTTCAATGAGTATCACTCTGCACCGCAACACTATAATTTTAAAATATTCCTGTATCGGGACACTAAAATTGTGTGCCGCACCAGATCGCACCGCACCGTACCGCACCGCACAGCCTCAGAATAGGCGCACCACTTACAAAAAGTCATTTTTGTCGCGCCGCCCTTTACCCCTATTTCAATGAGTATCACTCTGCAATGCAACCCTATAATTTTAAAATATCCATGCATCTCGACACTAAAATTGTGTGCCGCACCGGACCACATCGCACCGCACCACACCGCCTCATAATAGGCGCACCACTCACAAAAAAAACATTTTTGTCGCGCCTCCCTTTACCCCTGTTTCAATGAGTATCACTCTGCACCGCAACCCTATAATTTTAAAATATCCCTGCATCTCGACACTAAAATTGTGTGCCGCACCGCACCGCACCGCACCGCACCCCACCGCCTCAGAATAGGCGCACCACTCACAAAAAGTCATTTTTGTCGCGCCACCCTTTACCCCTGTTACAATGAGTATCACTCTGCACCGCAACCCTATAATTTTAAAATATCCCTGCATCGGGACAACTAAAAATGGTGGCCGCACGCAGACCGCAACCGCATCCGCACCACCTCAAATAGGCGGCACCAACTCACAAAAGTTATTTTATCTCGGCCGCCCTTTAACCCCTGTTCAATTGAGTATCAGAACTGCACCGCAACCCTATAATTTTAAAATATCCCTGCATCGGGACACTAAAATTGTGTGCCGCACCGGACCGCACCGCACCGCACCGCCTCAGAATAGGCGCACCACTCACAAAAAGTCATTTTTGTCGCGCCGCCCTTTACCCGTGTTTCAATGAGTATCACTCTGCACCGTAACCCTATAATTTTAAAATATCCCTGCATCGGGACACTAAAATTGTGTGCCGAACCGGACCGCACCGCACCGCCTTAGAATAGGCGCACTACTCACAAAAAGTCATTTTTGTCGCGCCGCCCTTTACCCCTGTTTTAATGAGTATCACTCTGCACCGCAACCCTATAAATTTTTAAAAATATCCATAATACCTTTATTTCTGTGCCGCACCGGATCGCACCGCACCGCACCTCACCGCACCGCCTCAGAATAGGCGCACCGCTCACAAAAAGTCATTTTTGTCGCGCCGCCCTTTACCCGTGTTTCAATGAGTATCACTCTGCACCGCAACCCTATAATTTTAAAATATCCCTGCATCTCGACACTAAAATTGTGCGCCGCACGGACTGGCCACCGCACCGCACGCACCAACCGCCACCGCATCCGCAACCAGACCTGGCACCGGCACCGCACCGCCTCAGATATGCGCACCACTCACAAAAAGTCATTTTGTCCGCCGCCCCTTTACCCCTATGTTTCAATGAGTCTCACTCTGCACAGCAAACCCTAGAATTTTAAAATATCCCTGCATCGGAACACTAAAATTGTGTGCCGCACCGCACCGCACCGCACCGCACCACACCACACCGCACCGCAACGCCTCAGAATAGGCGCACCACTCACAAAAAGTCATTTTTGTCGCGCCGCCCTTTACCCGTGTTTCAATGAGTATCACTCTGCACCGCAACCCTATAATTTTAAAATATCCCTGCATCGGGACACTAAAATTGTGTGCCGCACCGGACCGCACCGCACCACACCGCCTCAGACAGAATAGGCGCACCACTCACAAAAAGTCATTTTTGTCGCGAAGCCCTTTACCCCTGTTTCAATGTGTATCACTCTGCACCGCAACCCTATAATTTTAAAATATCCCTGCATCGGGACACTAAAATTCTGTACCGCACCAGACCGCACCGCACCGTACCGCACCGCACCGACTCAGAATAGGCGCACCACTCAAATAATCATTTTATCGCGCCACCCTTTACCCCTGTTTCAAATGAGTAAATATCCGCACCGCAATTCTATAATTTTAAAATATCCCTGCATCGGGACACTAAAATTGTGTGCCGCACCGGACCACACCGCACCGCACCGCACCACACAGCACCGCACCGCACCGCACCGCACCGCCTCAGAATAGGCGCACCACTCACAAAAAGTAATTTTTGTCGCACCGCCCTTTACCGCTGTTTCAATGAGTATCACTCTGCACTGCAACCCTATAATTTTAAAATATCCCTGCATCTCGACACTAAAATTGTGTTCCGCACCGCACCGGACCACACCGCACCGCACAGCATAGCACCGCACCGCACCGCACGCACCGCACCGCCTCAGAATAGGCGCACCACTCACAAAAAAACATTTTTGTCGCGCCTCCCTTTTTACGGGCGGCGCGACAAAAATGAGTATCACTCTGCACCGCAACACTATAATTTTAAAATATTCCTGTATCGGGACACTAAAATTGTGTGCCGCACCGGATCGCACCGCACCGTACCGCACCGCACAGCCTCAGAATAGGCGCACCACTTACAAAAAGTCATTTTTGTCGCGCCGCCCTTTACCCCTATTTCAATGAGTATCACTCTGCAATGCAACCTTATAATTTTAAAATATCCCTGCATCTCGACACTAAAATTGTGTGCCGCACCGGACCACACCGCACCGCACCGCACCGCCTCAGAATAGGCGCACCACTCACAAAAAAAAACATTTTTGTCGCGCCTCCCTTTACCCCTGTTTCAATGAGTATCACTCTGCACCGCAACCCTATAATTTTAAAATATCCCTGCATCTCGGCACTAAAGTTGCGTGCCGCACCGCACCGCACCGCACCCCACCGCCTCAGAATATGCGCACCACTCACAAAAGGTCATTTTTGTCGCGCCGCCCTTTAGCCCTGTTTAAATGAGTATCACTCTGCACCGCACCCTATAATTTTAAAAATATACTGCATCCGACCCTAAAGATTTGTGTGCCGCACAATAAAACACCGCACCGCAACCACCTCTAGAATATGCGCCACCACTCACAAAAGTCATTTTTGTCCGCGCCGCCCTTTACCCCTGTTTCAATAAGTATCACTCTGCACCGCAACCCTATAGATTTTTATAAATATCCCTGTATCGGACACTAAAATTGTGTGCCCCCATCCGGACCGCACCGCACCGCACGCAACTCAGAATAGCGCACCACTCACAAAAGTCATTTTTGTCGCGCCGCCCATCTACCCTGATTTTCAATGAAGTATCACTTCTTCACCCGCAACCATATAATTTTTAAAATATGCCCTGAATCCAGGACATCTAAAATTGTGTGCCGCACAAGACCGCACAGGACCGCACGCGGCCTCAGAAAAGGTGCCCACTCACACAAAGTCAGTTTTTGTCGCGCCACCTTACCCCTGTTTCAATGAATCATCTACTCTGGCAACCGAACCTATAATTTTTTAAAATATCCCCTGCTTCGGGGAGCAGTAAAATTGTGTGCGTCACCGGATCGCAACCGCCGACCTCACCGCACCGCCTCAGAATAGGCGCACCACTCACAAAAAGTCATTTTTGTCGCGCCGCCCTTTACCCGTGTTTCAATGAGTAGCACTCTGCACCGCAACCCTATAATTTTAAAATATCCCTGCATCGGGACACTAAAATTGTGTGCCGCACCGGACCGCACCGCACCGCACCGCACCGCCTCACCGCACCGCATCGCCTCAGAATATGCGCACCACTCACAAAAAGTCATTTTTGTTGCGCCGCCCTTAACCCTTGTTTAAATTAGTATCACTCTGCACCGCAACCCTATAATTTTAAAATATCCCTGCATCGGGACACTAAAATTGTGTGCCGCACCGGACCGCACCACAACGCACCGCCTCAGAATAGGCGCACCACTCACAAAAAGTTATTTTTGTCGCGCCGCCCTTTACCCCTGTTACAATGAGTATCACTCTGCACCGCAACCCTATAATTTTAAAATATCCCTGCATCGGGACACTAAAATTGTGTGCCGCACCAGACCGCACCGCACCGTACCGCACCGCACCGACTCAGAATAGGCGCACCACTCAAATAATCATTTTATCGCGCCGCCCTTTACCCCTGTTTCAATGAGTATCACTCCGCACCGCAACCCTATAATTTTAAAATATCCCTGCATCGGGACACTAAAATTGTGTGCCGCACCGGACCACACCGCACCGCACAGCACCGCACCGCACCGCCTCAGAATAGGCGCACCACTCACAAAAAGTAATTTTTGTCGCACCGCCCTTTACCGCTGTTTCAATGAGTATCACTCTGCCTCTGCAACCCTATAATTTAAACATATCCTGCATTCGACAACTAAAATTTGGTGTTCCCGCACCGGACCACCACGCACCGCACAGGATAAGCAACACCGCACCGCAACCGCAACCGCAACCGAATAGGCGCACCACTCACAAAAAAAAAATTTTTTGTTGCGCCTCCCTTTACCCCTGTTTCAATGAGTATCACTCTGCAACCGCAACACTAATAATTTTAAAAATATATCCTGTATCGGGACACTAAAAATTGTGGTGCCGCCAGATCGCAACCTGCACCTACCGCAACCGCCACAGCCTCAGAATAGGCGCACCATCACAAAAAGTCATTATTGTCGCGCCGCCCCTTTACCCTATTTCATGAGTATCACTCTGCAATGGCAACCTATAATTTTAAATATCCAGCATCTCGACACTAAAATTGTGTGCCGCACCGGACCAACATCGCACCCGCACCACACTGCCTCATACTGGGCGCACGACTCACAAAAAAACATTTTTTGTTGCGCCTCCCTTTACCCCTGTTTCAATGAGTATCACTTCTGCACCGCAACCCTATAGATTCTTAAAATATCCCTGCATCTCGACACTAAATTGTGTGCCGCACCGCACCTGCAACCGCACCGCACCCCACCGACCTCAGAATAGGCCGCACCACTCACTCCTAAAAAGTCATTTTTGTCGGCGCCGCCCTTTACCCGTTACAAATGAGTATCACTTCTGTGCACCGCAACCCTATAATTTTTAAAAATATCCCTGCAATCGGGTACCACTAAATTGTGGTGCCGCACAGACCCGCACCGCAAACCGCACCCCTCAGAATAGGCGCACCACCAACAAAAAGTTATTTTATCTCGCCGCCCCTTTATACCGCCTGTTTCAAATGAGTATCACACCTGCCCGCAACCTATAAATTTTAAAATATCCCTTACATCGGAACCTAAAATTGTGTGCCGCACCTGACCGCACACTGCACCGCCTCAGAATATGCGCACCACTCACAAAAAGTAATTTTTGTCGCGCCGCCCTTTACCTCTGTTTTCAATGAGTATCACTCTGCACCGTAAACCCTATAATTTTAAAATAACCCTGCATCGGGACAACTAAATTGTGGCCGAACCGGACACGAACCGCAACCGCGCTTAGAAGGCGCACTACTTCCAACAAAAAGTCATTTTGTCGCGCCGCCCTTTACCCCTGTTTTAATGAGTATCACTCTGCACCGCAACCCTATAATTTTAAAATATCCCTGCGGGACACTAAAATTGTGTGCCGCACCGATCCGCACCGCACCGCACCTCACCGCACCGCTCAGAATAGGCGCACCGCTTCACAAAAGTCCAATTTTGTCCGCGCGCCCTTTACCCCGTGGTTCAATGGTATCACTCCTGGCACGCAACCCTATAATTTTAAAATATCCCTGAATCGGGACCTAAAAATTGTTGTGCCGCACACGGACCGCACGCACCGACCGCACCGCAACCGCACCGCACCGCACCGCACCGCACCACACCTCACCGCACCGCACCGCCTCAGAATATGCGCACCACTCACAAAAAGTCATTTTTGTCGCGCCGCCCTTTACCCATGTTTCAATGAGTATCACTCTGCACAGCAACCCTAGAATTTTAAAATATCCCTGCATCGGAACACTAAAATGTGTGGCCGCACCGCAACCGCACCGCCCGCACCAACACCACACCGCACCGCAAACGCCCTCAGAATAGGCGCACCCACTCATCAAAAAGTACATTTTTGTCGCGCCGCCATTTACCCGTGTTTCAATGAGTAACACTCTGCACCGCAACCTATAATTTTAAAATATCCCTGCATCGGGACACTAAAATTGTGTGCCGCACCGGACCGCACCGCACCACACCGCCTCAGACAGAATAGGCGCACCACTCACAAAAAGTCATTTTTGTCGCGAAGCCCTTTACCCCTGTTTCAATGTGTATCAACTCTGCATCCGCAACGCCTATACTTTAAAATTATCCCTGCATCGGACACTAAATTCTGTACGCACCAAGACGCCACCGCACCCGTACCGCCACCGCAACGACTCAGAATACGGCGCACCACTCAAATAATCATTTTATCGCGCCACCCTTTACCCCTGTTTCAATGAGTATCACTCCGCACCGCAATTCTATAATTTTAAAATATCCCTGCATCGGGACACTAAAATTGTGTGCCGCACCGGACCACACCGCACCGCACCGCACCACACAGCACCGCACCGCAACCGCAGCCGCACGCCTCAGAATAGGCCGCCACCACTCACAAAAAGTAATTTTTGTCGCGAAGCCCTTTACCCCTGTTTCAATGTGTATCACTCTGCACCGCAACCCTATAATTTTAAAATATCCCTGCATCTCGACACTAAAATTGTGTTCCGCACCGCACCGGACCACACCGCACCGCACAGCATAGCACCGCACCGCACCGCACCGCACCGCACCACACCGCCTCAGAATAGGCGCACCACTCACAAAAAAAACATTTTTGTTGCGCCTCCCTTTACCCCTGTTTCATGAGTACACTCTGCATCCGCAACACTAATATATTTTAAAATAATTCCTAGTATCGGGACACTAAAATTGTGTGCCGCTCCTTGTCGCACCGCACCGTACCGCACCGCACAGCCTCAGAATAGGCGCACCACTTACAAAAAGTCATTTTTGTCGCGCCGCCCTTTACCCCTATTTCAATGAGTATCACTCTGCAATGCAACCTTATAATTTTAAAATATCCCTGCATCTCGACACTAAAATTGTGTGCCGCACCGGATCACACCGCACCGCACCGCACCGCCTCAGAATAGGCGCACCACTCACAAAAAAAACATTTTTGTCCGCCGTCCTTTACCCCTGTTTCAATGAGTATCACATCTGCCCGCAACCCTAATAATTTTAAAATACCCTGCATCCGGCACTAAAAATTGTGTGCCGCACCGCACCGCACCGCACCCCACCGCCTCAGAATATGCGCACCACTCACAAAAGGTCATTTTTGTCGCGCCGCCCTTTACCCCTGTTTAAATGAGTATCACTCTGCACCGCAACCCTATATTTTAAAAAATATCAACTTTGCCTCGATTTTATCGGTGTGGAAAATAAATCGCACCGCACACCTCAGAATAGATGCGGCACCACTCAACAAAAAAGTCATTTTTGTCGCGCCGCCCTTTACCCCTGTTTCAATAAGTATCACTCTGCACCGCAACCCTATAATTTTAAAATATCCCTGTATCGGGACACTAAAATTGTGTGCCGCACGGACCGCACCGCACCGCACCACCTCAGAATAGGCGCAACACTTACAAAAAGTCATTTTTGTCGCGCCGCCCTCTACCCCTGTTTCAATGAGTATCACTCTTCACCGCAACCATATAATTTTAAAATAGCCCTGAATCAGGACACTAAAATTGTGTGCCGCACAAGACCGCACAGGACCGCACCGCCTCAGAAAAGGTGCCCCACTCACAAAAATCATTTTTCGCGGCCGCCCTTTACCACCTGTTCAATGAATACACTTCACCGCAACCATCAATTTTAAAATAGCCCCTGCATCGGGACACTTAAAATTGTGTCCGCACAAGACCGCACAGGACCGCACCGCCTCAGAAAAGGTGCCCCACTCACAAAAAGGTCATTTTGTCGCGCCCCCTTTACCCCTGTTTCCATGAGTATCACTCTGCACCGCAACCAGATAATTTTAAAATATCTCCTGCATCGGACACTAAAATTGTTGTGCCGCACCGGACCGCACCACACCGCACCGCACCGCACCGCACCGCACCGCACCACACCTCACCGCACCGCACCGCCTCAGAATATGCGCACCACTCACAAAAAGTCATTTTTGTCGCGCCGCCCTTTACCCATGTTTCAATGAGTATCACTCTGGCACAGCAAACCCTAGAATTTAAATATCCCTGCATCGGAACACTAAAATTGTGTGCCGCACGCACCGACACCGCACCGCACCACACACACCGCATCCGCAACGCCTCAAATAGGCGCACCACTCACAACAAGTCATTTTTGTCGCGCCGCAATTTACCGCGTGTTTCAAAATGAGTATCACTCTTGCACCGCAACCCCTATACATTTTAAATATCCCTCGCATCGGACACTAAAATTGTGTGCCGCACCGGACCGCACCGCACCACACCGCCTCAGACAGAATAGGCGCACCACTCACAAAAAGTCATTTTTGTCGCGAAGCCCTTTACCCCTGTTTCAATGTGTATCACTCTGCACCGCAACCCTATAATTTTAAATATCCTGCATCGGGACACTAAAATTCTGTGCCGCACCAGAATGACCGCACCGCACGTACCGCACCGCACGACTCAGAATAGGCGCCCATCAAATAATCAATTTTATCCGCGCCGCCTTTACCTGTTTCAATGAGTAATCAACTTCCGCACCGCAACGCCTAATAATTTAAAATATCCCTGCATCGGGACACTAAAATTGTGTGCCGCACCGGACCACACCGCACCGGACCGCACAGCACCGCACCGCACCGCACCACCTCAGAATAGACGGCGCACCCTCACAAAAAGTAATTTTTTGTCGCACCGCCCTTACCGCTGTTTCATGAGTATCACTCCTGCCACGCAACTATAATTTTAGAATATCCCTAGATCTCGACACTAAAATTGGTGTTTCGCACCGCATCCGGACCACAACGCATCGCACAGCAATAGCACCGCACGCACCGGCAACCAACACCGCTCAGATAGGCGCACCACTCACAAAAAAACATTTTTGTCGTCGCGCCGCCCTTTACCCTGTTTCAATGAGTATTCATCTCACGCAACACTATAAATTTTAAAATATCCCTGCAACGGGACACTAAAATTGTGTGCCGCAACCGGATCGCACCGCACCGTACCGCACCCGCACAGCCTCAGAATAGGCGCAACCACTTACAAAAAGTCATTTTTGTCGCGCCGCCTTTTACCCTATTTCAATGAGTATCACTCTGCAATGCAACCTTATATAATTTTAAATATCCCTGCATTCTCGACAATAAAAATTCGTGTTTGCCGCAACCGGACCACACCCGCACCGCAACCGCACCGCCTCAGAATAGGCGCACCACTCACAAAAAGTCATTTTTGTCGCGCCTCCCTTTACCCCTGTTTCAATGAGTATCACTCTGCACCGCAACCCTATAATTTTAAAATATCCCTGCATCTCGGCACTAAAATTGTGTGCCGCACCGCACCGCACCGCACCCCACCGCCTCAGAATATGCGCACCACTCACAAAAGGTCATTTTTGTCGCGCCGCCCTTAGCCCTGTTTAAAATGAGTATCACCTGCACCGCAACCCTAATAATTTTAAAATATACACTGCATACTCGACACTAAAATTGTGTGCCGCACCACACCGCACCGCACCGCACCGCCTCAGAATATGCGCACCACTCACAAAAGGTCATTTTTGTCGCGCCGCCCTTTACCCCTGTTTAAATGAGTATCACTCGGCACCGCAACCTTATAAGTTTACAACATCCTGCACCGGGACACTATAATTGTGTGCCGCACCGTACTCGAATGTATCGCACACCCCACTCAGAATTAGGCGCAACACTTAACAAAAAGGTCATTTTTTCGTCGCGCCGTTCGTTTCATCATGTTTCAATCAGTGTGATACTCTTCACCGCAAACCATAATAATTTCTAAAATAGCCCTGAATCCAGGACAACTAAAATCGTGTGCCGCACAACACCGCACAGGACCGCACCGCCTCAGAATATGCGCACCACTCACAAAAAGTCATTTTTGTCGCGCCGCCCTTTACCCCTGTTTCAATGAATATCACTCTTCACCGCAACCATATAATTTTAAAATAGCCCTGCATCGGGACACTAAAATTGTGTGCCGCACAAGACCGCACAGGACCGCACCGCCTCAGAAAAGGTGCCCCACTCACAAAAAGTCATTTTTGTCGCGCCGCCCTTTACCCCTGTTTCAATGAGTATCACTCTGCACCGCAACCAGATAATTTTAAAATATCCCTGCATCGGGACACTAAAATTGTGTGCCGCACCGGACCGCACCACACCGCACCGCACCGCACAGCCACAGAATAGGCGCACCACTCACAAAAAGTCATTTTTGTCGCGCCGCCCTTTACCCCTGTTTCAATGAGTATCACTCTGCACCGCAACCCTCTAATTTTAAAATATTAATGCATCGGGACACTAAAATTGTGTGCCATACCGCACCGCACCGCACCGCACCGCCTCAGAATAGGCGCACCACTCACAAAAAGTCATTTTTGTCGCTCCTCTATTTACCCCTGTTTCAATGAGTATCACTCTGCACCGCAACCCTATAATTATAAAATATCCCTGCATCGGAACACTAAAATTGTGTGCCGCACCGCACCGCACCGCACCGCACCGCACCACAGCGCCTCAGAATAGGAGCACCACTCACAAAAAGTCATTTTTGTCGCGCTGCCCTTTACCCCTGTTTCAATGAGTATCACTCTAAACCGCAACCCTATAATTTTAAAATATCCCTGCATCGGAACACTAAAACTGTGTGCCGCGCCGCACCCCACCGCACCGCACCGCACTGCACCGCACCGCACCGCACTGCACCGCACCGCACAGCACCGCAACCGCACCAACCTCCAAAAAAGTCATTTTATCGCGCGCCCTTTTCCCCTGTTTTCAATGAGGTATCACACTACACCTCAACCCTATAATTTTAAAATATCCCTGCATCGGGACACTAAAATTGTGTGCCGCAAAAGACCGCACCGCACCTCACCGCACCGCAACGCACCGCACCGCACCGCACCGCACTGCACCGCACCGCCTCAGAATAAGCGCACCACTCACAAAAAGTCATTTTTGTCGCGCCGCCCTTTACCCCTGTTTCAATGAGTATCACTCTGCACCGCAACCTATAATTTTAAAATATCCATGCATCGGGACACTAAAATTGTGTGCCGCACCGGACCCGCCACGCCACCGCACCAACTCGAATAGGCGCACCACTCACAAAAAAGTCATTTTTGTCGCGCCGCCGCTTTAAACCTCTGTTTTCAATGAGTATCACTCTGCACCGCAACCCTATAATTTTAAATATGCCCTGCATCGGGACACTAAATTGTGGTGCCGGACACTGGACGCGCACCGCACCGCACCGCCTCAGAATAGGTGCACCACTCACAAAAAGTCATTTTTGTCGCGCCGCCTTTTAGCCCTGTTTCAATAAGTATCACTCTGCACCGCAACCTTATAATATTTTAAAATATCTGCATCGGGACACTAAAATTGTGTGCGCAACCGGACCGCAAGAATCCGGCCCGGGACTCCAGAATCGGCGCAGTACTACAAAAAGTCATTTTTTGTCGCGCCCCTCCCTTTACCCCTGTTTCAATAAGTATCAACTCTGCACCGCAACCCTATAATTTAAAATATCCCTGCAACGGGACACCAAAATTGTGTGCCGCACCGGACCGCACCGCACCGCACCGCCTCAGAATAGGCGCACCACTCACAAAAAAACATTTTTGTCGCGCCTTCCTTTACCCCTGTTTCAATGAGTATCACTCTGCACCGCAAATCCTCTAATTAAAATATCCCTGCTCTCGACACTTAAAATTGTGTGCCCGCACCGCACCGCAACCGCACCGCAACCGCAACCGCAACCGCACCCGCCTCAGAATGCTCATCACCACTCACAAAGCTTTTTGTCGCGCCACCCTTTCCCCTGTTTAAATGAGTAATCACTCTGCAACCGCAACCCATTAATTTTAAAAATATCCCTGGGCATCTCGACACTAAAATTGTTGCGCAACCGCACCGCAGCCGCACCGCACCTGTGCAATCGCTCAGAATATGCGCACCACTTACAAAAAGTCATTTTTGTTGCGCCGCCCTTTACCTTGTTTAAATGAGTATCATCTGGCACGCAACCCTATAATTTAAATTATCCCTGATCGGGAAACACTAAAATTTGTGCCGCACCGACGTACCGCAACGCACCGCCTCAGAAATAGGCGGCACCACTCACAAAAGAGTTATTTTTTCGTCGCGCCGCCCTTTACCCCTGTTACAATGAGTATCACTCTGCACCGCAGCCCTAAGATCGCGACATATGGCCGCATCGGGATTCCGAACTTGATGCGCCGCACCAGACCGGCACGCACCGCCTCACCTCAGAATAAGCACACCACTAACAAAAAGTCATTTTTGTCGCGAGGCCCTTTACCCCTGTTTCAAATGAGTATCACTCTGCACCGCAACCCCATAATTTTAAAATATCCCTGCATCGGGACACTAAAATTGTGTGCCGTACCAACTGAACCGCATTGCTATATTAGTTGTTGCACTACCACAAAAAGCCATTTTTTGTCGGCGCCCGCCTTTACCCCTGTTTTAATGAGTATCACTCGCACCGCAAACCCTATAATTTTAAAATATGCCTGCATCGGGACACAAAAATTGTGTGCCGCACCGGACGGCACCGCACTGCCTCAAGAATCAGGCCACCACTCACAAAAATCATTTTTTGTCGCGCCGCCCTTTACCCTGTTTTAAATGAGTATCACTCTGCACTCGCAACCCTCTAATTTTAAAATATTCCTGCTTCGGGACACTAAAATTGGTGTGCCGCACCGGATCGCACCGGCACCGCACTCTCACCGCACGCCTCAGAATAGGCGCACCGCTCACAAAAAGTCATTTTTGTCGCGCGCCTTTACCCGTGTTTCAATGAGTATCACTGCACCGCACCCCTATAATTTTAAAATATCCATGCATCGGGACACTAAAATTGTGTGCCGCACCGGACCGCAACCGCACTGCACCGCACCTCACCGCACCGCACCGCACCGAATATGCGCACCACTCACAAAAAGTCATTTTTGTCGCGCCGCCCCTTACCCCCTGGTTCAATGAGTATCACTCTGCACAGCAACCCTAGAATTTAAAAATATCCTGCATCGAACACTAAAATGTGTGCCGCACCGCAACCGCACCGCATCTGCACACACCACAACCGCACCGCAACGCTCAGAAATGGCCAACCACTCACAAAGAAGTCATTTTTGTCGCGCCGGTCTATTACCCCTGTTTTTCAATGAGTATCACTCTGCACCGCAACCCTATAATTTTAAAATCCCTGCTTCGGGACACTAAAATTGTGTGCCGCTTACTCGGACCGCCCGCACCCACCGCCTCAGAACAGAATACGCGCACCACTCACAAAAAGTCATTTTTGTCGCGCCGCCCTTTACCCTGTTTCAATGGTATTACTCTGCACCGCAACCCTATAATTTTAAAAATATCTGCATCGGGACACTAAATTGTGTGCCGCACCAGGACCGCACCACACCGTACACGCACCGCACCGACTCAAAGAATACTCGCATCCACTCAAAATATCATTTTTGTCGCGCCGCCCTTTACCCCTGTTTCAATGAGTATCACTCTGCACCGCAACCCTATAATTTTAAAATATCCCTGCATCGGGACACTAAAATTGTGTGCCGCACCGGACCACACCGCACCGCACAGCACCGCACCGCACCGCACCGCACCGCACCGCCTCAGAATAGGCGCACCACTCACAAAAAGTCATTTTTGTCGCACCGCCCTTTACCCCTGTTTCAATGAGTATCACTC